>WNWK01020376.1:17500-35953 GCA_009830355.1 Cherax destructor | reverse complement strand
ACATAAGGCAAATAGAAGTTGCTTATATACTGTAGACAGGTGAGATGAAGCGGGAGGAGGCAGGTCATAGTGGTATCAACCACTATGAAGTAAGTCCTTGTAAAAGGTTTGGACATATTTCAATATTTGTCCAATTTTTTTTAAAGTCACCCAAGGTCCTAGCCCATCACAGTACTGGAAGATTGTTCCACGCATCTACAACTTGTTAAAAAAACCAGTTTTTGCCTATGCCCTTTTTGGACATAAATTCGTTAGAAAACATTCAGCGAAATGACAAAATTTAAATACATGTTAGAAATTTTCCTTACGAAGAAAGATTGAAGATTTTAAATTACATTCACTTGTAAGAGTAGAATGAGGGGAGACATGATCGAGGATACAAGTGGAAAATGGGTATTAAAAAGGGATATAAATAAGGTTTTGAGGTATTCTTGGGATTTCAGTAACTTGATAGAGTACCCACAAGAGACTCTAAGAAAGGTGGCAGCTCATGGTATAGGGGGTAAAGTTCAACATGGGTAGAGGCATGGCTTACCAATAGAAAGCAGAGAGTTTCCATTAATGGGGTCAAATCTGAATGGGATTTTACCGTGGCTTCCAAAGGATAGTTTTGGGCCCATTGTTGTTCAAATTTCATAAATACCCTTTATGAAGGAATTGAAGGGCATGAGTAAATTTGTGATGATACAAAAAAAGGCCTTATAATTCATTCTGAGGAGGTTCCAATGAACTCCGGGGAAAGGGTTTGGATAAATTAATGTTTGGTCTAAAAATGGCAGATGAAGTTCAATGTGGGCAAGTGTAAGGTGCTAGTCGTTGGAAAGAAAATATCCCCCGAATTTATAAACTAGGTGAAGTTGAGCTTGATCATACAGAATGTGAAAAAAATTGGGGGTCATGGTAAGCAGAAATCTAAAGCCAAGACAACAGTGCCTAAGTGTGCGCAAAAGGTAACAGATTATAGGATTTATTTCAAGAAATCTCCCGTATGAAGATAGACTTAGAGCTTGAATCTCCACTCTCTGAGAGACGTAGAATAGGAGATATCATCGAGGTACAAGTGGATGATGGGCATAAACAAAGGAGATATTAATAAAATACTGAGGATATCGAACCAAGTAAGAACCAGAAATAACGGATTTAAATTGGATAAATTTAGATTTAGAAAGGACATAGGCAAGTACTGGTTTTCGAACAGAGTTGTAGATGCGTGGAACAATCTTCCGAGTACTGTGATAGAGGCTAGGACCTTGGGTGGCTTTGAAAAGAGATTGGACAAATATATGAGTGGGAGGGGCTGGGTTTGATTTGTGTCGTGAGTACGGGAATAAATTCTTAGGTAGTGGTGGTTTTGATAAGGACCTGCCTTGTATGGGCCAGTAGGCCTTCTGCAGTGTTCCTCCATTCTTATGTTCTTATGTAGAGGATGAACACTTCGCCAACATCATCCCCTCAAGCGTCACTTGGTTACGTTACGTAGACGACGTCCTCGTAATAACTCCCAAACGTTTTGATGTACGGAATCTTCAGGCAAGGCTCAACGCAGTTGAACCGGCGATCCAGTTTACACTAGAAGAAGAGTCCAATGACAAGCTACCCTTTCTAGACGTCCTCATCCACAAAATAGATAACAACCTAAGATTTCAAGTTTACCGAAAACCTACAAATAAAAATGATCTCACACACTTCTATTCCAGTCAAGATACTAAGACCAAAAGAGGTATCATCATCGGATTTTTCCTAAGAGCTTACCGAATTTGTAGTCCTGAGTTTCTTGACGAGGAATGTACATACATTCACCAAACCTTCACTGATTTACATTTTCCTTCCTTTTTCATCAAAGATTGCAAGAAAAGAGCTCTTCAGATCATTAATTCTCCACGCGTCAACACCACTCCAAACAAAGTTATAATTCTTCCCAACAGCCAGGTTGCATCCAACATTTCTAAAGTATTTGCACAAGCTAACACTAGAGTCGCCATCGCTTCCAGTACTTCTATAAAGGATCTAACCAGGACAAAATCCAAGCACCTTGAACCAGTCAACGCAGGGGTCTACACTATACCCTGTGGAGGCTGTGACAGAATTTATGTAGGAGAAACAGCAAGAAACCTCGAAACACGCCTCAATGAACACATTAATGCATGTAGGAACGATAACCTGAACAACGCCTGCGTACAACACCGAAATTCCAACAATCATCTCATGAAATTCAAAGACGCCCGACTAGTAATCAAAGAAACTAATTTCCGTAGACGCAAGTGCCTTGAATCAGCACTTATCGCTGTTTCTAACACAATTAAACAAAACAAAGGCAGCTTCACCATCTCTGAAGTCTTAGCAAGAATCCTCCTGAAAACAGTGAACCCTACCATCACATAGTCTTTCCTGCTAATTCAACACAAGCACATCGTAGATGTGGAACACTCCTACAGGCCTTCTATTCCAACCTCCAGAAGAAATATTTGTCTAACCTATTTTATACTACCCATGTAATTGTTTTATCACCTTTTACTCATGTGCAAAATTGATTGTTCTACCTTATTGTATTACTACTACTACTACGACTTATATCACTACTACTTCTACTACCACTAGTATTACACCTCACTTGGAGAGTATATATATACCATTGTGTCCATATATCGTTTGTAACGGCTTGAAAAAGCTCCTGGAGAGCGAAACGTTCCCACAATAAAATGTCACATTAGTTGCATTTGTGTCCTTTTACTTAACATATTGTCGGTAATTCTACCAATATTATTACATTGTGGAACGCCACTAGTGACTAATCCCCATTCAGATTTGACCCCATTAATGGAAACTCTCTGCTTTCTATTGGTAAGCCTTGCCTCTATCCATGCTAGAACTTTACCTCCTATATCATGAGCTGCCACCTTTCTTAAGAGTCATAAGAACATAAGAACATAAGAATGGAGGAACACTGCAGAAGGCCTACTGGCCCATACAAGGCAGGTCCATATCAAAACCACCACTACCTAAGAATTTATTCCCGTACTCACGACACCAATCAAACCCAGCCCCTCCCACTCATATATTTGTCCAATCTCTTTTTAAAGCCACCCAAGGTCCTAGTCTCTATCACAGTACTCGGAAGATTGTTCCACGCATCTACAACTCTGTTCGAAAACCAGTACTTGCCTATGTCCTTTCTAAATCTAAATTTATCCAATTTAAATCCGTTATTTCTGGTTCTTACTTGGTTCGATATCCTCAGTATTTTAATAATTCCTTTGTTTATGCCCATCATCCACTTGTACACCTCGATGATATCTCCTCATTCTACGTCTCTCCAGAGAGTGGAGATTCAACGCTCTAAGTCTATCTTCATACGGAGATTTCTTATACTGTAAATCATTTTAGTCATTCTTCTTTGTATGTTCTCCAATGAATCTATATCCATCCTGTAGTAAGGAGACCAAAACTGAGCTGCATAATCCAAATGAGGTCTCACTAGTGATGTATAGAGCTGTAAAATACCTTTTGGACTTCTGTTGCTTATACTTCTTGAAATAAATCCTAGTAATCTGTTAGCCTTATTGCGCACACTTAGGCACTGTTGTCTTGGCTTTAGATTCCTGCTTACCATGACTCCCAAGTCTTTTTCACATTCTGTATGATCAAGCTCTACTTCACCTAGTTTATAAATTCGAGGGATATTTTCATTACCAAGGACTAGTACCTTACACTTGTCCACATTGAACTTCATCTGCCACTTTTCAGACCAAGACATTAATTTGTCCAAATCCTCCTGGAGTTCACTGGTATCCTCCTCAGAATGAATCATACGGCCTATTTTTGTATCATCAGCAAATTTACTCATGTCACTTGCAATTCCTTCATCAAGGTCATTTATGTAAATTATGAACAACAATGGGCCTAAAACTGATCCTTGTGGAACGCCACTAGTGACTAATCCCCATTCAGATTTGACCCCATTAATGGAAACTATCTGCTTTCTATTGGTAAGCCATGGCTCTATCCATGCTAGAACTTTACCTCCTATACCATGAGCTGCCACCTTTCTTAAGAGTCTCTTGTAAGGTACTCTATCGAAGGCCTTGGAAATAATTATTTTTTTTTTTATTAACACATCGGCCGATTCCCACCAAGGCAGGGTGGCCCGAAAAAGAAAAACTTTCATCATCATTCACTCCATCACTGTCTTGCCAGAAGGGTGCTTTACACTACAGTTATAAAACTGCAACATTTCACCCTCCTTCAGAGTGCCGGCACTGTACTTCCCATCTCCAGAACTCAAGTCCGGCCTGCCGGTTTCCCTGAATCCCTTCATAAATGTTACTTTGCTCACACTCCAACAGCACGTCAAGTATTAAAAACCATATGCCTCCATTCACTCCTATCAAATACGCTCACACATGCTTGCTGGAAATCCAAGCCCTCGCACACAAAACTTCCTTTACCCCTCCCTCCAACCTTTCGTAGGCCGACCCCTACCCCGCCTTCCCTCCACTACAGATTTATACACTCTCGAAGTCACTCTGTCTCGTTCCATTCTCTCTACATGTCCAAACCACCTCAACAACCCCTCCTCAGCTCTCTGGACAATCGTTTTGGTAATCCCGCACCTCCTCCTAATTTCCAAACTCCGAATTCTCTGCATTATATTCACACCACACATTGACCTCAGACATGACATCTCCACTGCCTCCAGCCTTCTCCTCGTTGCAACATTCATCACCCATGCTTCACACCCATATAAGAGCGTTGGTATAACTATACTCTCATACATTCCCTCTTTACTTCCATGGACAAGGTTCTTTGTCTCCACAGACTCCGAAGTGCTCCACTCACCCTTTTCCCTCATCAATTCTATGATTTACCTCATCCTTCATAGACCCATCCGCCGACATGTCCACTCCCAAATATCTGAATACATTCACCTCCTCCATACTCTCTCCCTCCAATCTGATATCCAATCTTTCGTCACCTATTCTTTTTGTTATCCTCATCACCTTACTCTTTCCTATATTCACTTTCAATTTTCTTCTTTTACACACCCTACCAAATTCATCCACCAACCTCTGCAGCTTCTCTTCAGAATCTCCCAAAAGCACAGTGTCATCAGCAAAAAGCAACTGTGACAACTCCCACTTTGTATTTGCTTCTTTATCTTTTAGCCCAACACCTCTTGCCAAGACCCTCGCATTCACTTCTCTTACAACCCCATCTATAAATATATTGAACTACCACGGTGACATCACACATCCTTGTCTAAGGCCCACTTTTACTGGGAAATAGTCCCCTTCCCTCCTACACACTCTAACCTGAGCCTCACTATCCTCATAAAAACTCTTCACTGCTTTCAGTAACCTTCCTCCTATTCCTAAATGGTATAAAATACCGACACAAGGGAAAAATAAACACATAAGCAGTATAATGTGATCCTTTATTGACAACGTTTCGCCCACGCAGTGGGCTTTATCGAGTCACAGACAGATCTGTCTGTGACTCGATAAAGCTCACTGCGTGGGCGAAACGTTGTCAATAAAGGATCACATTATACTGCTTATGTGTTTATTTTTCCATCGAAGGCCTTACTGAAATCCAAGTAAACTATATCATATTCTTTATCACTGTCTACTGCCTCAAATGTTTTATTGAAAAACGTCAGTAAATTTGTTAGGCAGGAACGACCTCTCGTGAACCCATGCTGAGATTCATTAATCAAATTATATTCTTCAAGGTGACTTCTAATAATATCAGCTATAATTGATTCTAATAATTTGCCTACTATAGATGTGAGGCTTATTGGACGGTAATTTGATGGAATTGACTTATCCCCTGATTTGAATATAGGAACTACATTAGCTATCTTCCACATCTCTGGCACAATACCAGTTAGGATGGACGTATTAAACACATTCGTTAATGGCTGACTAAGTTCCATCTTGCATTCTTTATGTACCCTGGAAAACAACTCGTCGGATCCCGGGGACTTATTTTGCTTCAGTTTATCTATCTGTTTGATAACCATGTCCCTCGTGACAGTAATATTAGTTAACTTGAATTCTTCAGGAACTGAATAATTATTAATTTCTGGAATCTCATTTACGTCTTCTTGTGTAAAGACTGACAAAAAATAGTCATTAAATAGAGAACACATTTCCAGTTCGTTATCCGTCAGCTGTCCATTCCCAATTTCAGAGGTCCTACCTTTTCCTCACCTTCGTCCTATACACTTGAAAGAACCCTTTTGGATTAGTCTTTGATTCATTAGCAACCTTAATCTCATAGTCACGTTTAGCCTTTCTAAGCCCTTTTTACTTCTCTTTTCAACTGAACATATTGGTCAATAAGGTTAACATCTCCTCTTTGATGCGCCTATAAATTCCTCTTTTCTCCCTAATAGATGTTTTAGCCTCCTGTTAATCCATTTGGGATCGTTATTATTTGACCTAAATTCTCTCTGGGGAATAAATATACTCTGTGCACGTTGTACATTATTAAGAAAAATCATAAACGCAGATCCCATCGTAATCGTTAGCTAGATTACCCCAGTCGAGATTAGACAGGTGTTCCCTAAGTCCAATATAATCGGCAGAACGAAAATCAGGAACTTTTACCGTATTATCCCTATTCTCGTACTCCCAGGTAATATTAAAAGTAATGGATTTGTGATCACTTGCGCCAAGCTCTTCAGTGATCTCCAGATTATTTACAAGGGTTTCTTTATTTGACAAGACTAGGTCGAGCAAATTAGGACCTGCCTAGTATGGGCCAACAGGCCTGCTGCAGTGTTCCTCCTTTCTTTCTTATGTAAGCTCCGTCACACACTGCTTCAGAAAACAGTCCTGAACTACTTCCATAAAGTCACTGGACTCCAGATCACCTCACCTTGTGAGGTACTCTATCGAAGGCCTTACTGAAATCCAAATAAACTATATCATATTCTTTATCACTGTCTACTGCCTCAAATGTTTTATTGAAAAACGTCAGATATTTGAGCCTCTTATTCATCCATTTTATGTCATTTATACTTGATCTAATTTCTTTATACGGGATAAATGTTCTTTGGGCTGCCTGTATAGTGTTAAGAAAGCTGTCATATTGATAGCTCTCTCCGTTACCCCAGTCCACAGTTGATAAGTGTTCTCTAAGCCCATTATAATCTGCTAAGCGAAAGTCTGGGACTGTTACTGAATTATCCCTACTATCATACATCCATTCAATGCTAAAGGTAATTGACTTGTGGTCGCTTGTGCCGAGTTCGTCTGAAATTTCTAAATTATTAACAAAGGATTCCTTGTTTGCCAGAACCAAGTCAAGTAGGTTATTTCCCCTTGTAGGTTCTGTCACAAACTGCTTCAAAAAACAATCCTGAACTACTTCTAAAAAAGTCGTTTGATTCTAAATTACCTGTCAAGAAATTCTATTTACTCATGTGCAATTCCCACTCAAATCCAACCCCTCTCACTCATGAATTTATCCAACCTAAATTTGAAACTACATACACTGCACATACTAACAGTTTGACAGTAATAAACTTTATCGCATATTTTACAAGGAATCTTATAGACACATCCGTCAGCATTTTGGGGGGAATTTTTTATCAAAAGTTTTTTTACTGTATCAATATTTTTAAATACAACTTTGATATTAAAATTCTTAAGAAAGGAAGGCATATCAACTAAGTTTTCATGGTAAGGGAGAACCAACATATTTTTGGTTGAATAGGGTTGGTTGTCCCTTTTTGGATTGTAAAAAGTATTTCTAGCTATTTTAAAAGATTTTTCAATTACATTTCTTGGGTATTTTAAATCATTAGCTATTTCATAAATTTTAGAGATTTCTTCATCTATGAACTCTGGACTACAAATACGTAAAGCTCTCAAAAACATTTAAGAGAAAACTGACATTTTAACTCTATCTTGATGTGAAGAATAATAGTGTACATGGTAAAAGTCTTGAACTAAGATTAAAACAACATAAATATAGCATTAGAACTGGACAAGATTCTAATGCTCTATTTATTCATGTGAGAGATTTTAACCATCCAATTGATTTTTAAAATGCTGAGAAGGTTGTATCAAGCAAGTCCATGGTTGAGAGGAAAATAATAGAATCATGTTTCATTAAAAGCAGTTTTGAAAATAATATGAATATTTCTTTTGGTTTATATAAATTGGATTAATTTATAATTAATAAAATTTGGGAAGAATTTAATGATTAATTGGACAAATCGTAATGCTTAGGTAGCGTTTCAGGTCCTCTTCACAGAGTCGGGTGATGTCACGCTACTGTGAGGTGTGGTCTTTGTTAGTATGATGTGACTGTGAGGTGTAGTCTTGTCCCTTTATAAGCCTTCTTGTTTATGCTTTGTTTTATAGTTCCTTGATAATGTGAGTAGTCACGAAAGCGCTTGGAATTCCTCTATTTTTTCATAGTGGTTGTCTAGCATATTTTGATATCACCTGTTTACTGTGATTTTTTTGCATATATATATATAGGTTGGAGGGAGGGGGTAAAGGAGGTTTTGTGAGCGAGGGGCTTGGACTTCCAGCAAGCGTGTGTGAGCGTGTTAGATAGGAGTGAATGGAGACGAATGGTTTTTGGGACCTGACGAGCTGTTGGAGTGTGAGCAGGGTAATATTTAGTGAAGGGATTCGGGGAAACCGGTTATTGAATCCTGAAAATGGGAAGTACAATGCCTGCACTTTAAAGGAGGGGTCTGGGATAGTGACAGCTGGGAGGGATTATTCTCAGCTGTCGTATCTGAGCGCCTCTGCAAAGACAGTGATTATGTATGAGTGAGGTGAAAGTGTTGAATGATGATGAAAGTATTTTCTTTTTGGGGATTTTTTTTTTTTTTGGGTCACCCTGCCTCGGTGGGAGACGGCCGACTTGTTGAAAAAAAATATATATCAACAAATTTTGTTGAAAATAAGAAAAAGTTTTGGAGTGAGATTAATAAGTTGAGGAAGCCTAGGGAACAAATGGATTTGACAGTTAAAAATAGGAGAGGAGAGTTATTAAATGGAGAGTTAGAGGTATCGGGAAGATGGAGGGAATATTTTGAGGAGTTGTTAAATGTTGATGAAGACAGGGAAGCTGTGATTTCGTGTATAGGGCAAGGAGGAATAACATCTTGTAGGAGTGTGGAAGAGCCAGTTGTGAGTGTGGGGGAAGTTCGTGAGGCAGTGGGTAGAATGAAAGGGGGTAAGAAAGCTGGGATTGATGGGATAAAGATAGAAATGTTAAAAGCAGGCGGGGATATAGTTTTGGAGTGGTTGGTGCTATTATTTAATAAATGTATGGAAGAGGGTAAGGTACCTAGGGACTGGCAGAGAGCGTGTATTGTTCCTTTGTATAAAGGCAAAGGGGACAAAAGAGAGTGCAAAAATTATAGGGGAATAAGTCTGTTGAGTGTACCTGGTAAAGTGTATGGTAGAATTATTATTGAAAGAATTAAGAGTAAGACAGAGAGCAGGATAGCAGATGAACAAGGGGGCTTTAGGAAAGGTAGGGGGTGTGTAGACCAAGTGTTTACAGTGAAACATATAGGTGAACAGTATTTAGAAAAGGGTAAAGAGGTCTTTTGTGGCATTTATGGATTTGGAAAAGGTATATGATAGGGTGGATAGGGGGGCAATGTTGCAGGTGTATGGAATAGGAGGTAGTTTACTGAAAGCAGTGAAGAGTTTTTATGAGGATAGTGAGGCTCAGGTTAGAGTGTGTAGGAGGGAGGGGGACTATTTCCCAGTAAAAGTAGGCCATAGACAAGGATGTGTGATGTCACCGTGGTTGTTCAATATATTTATAGATTGGGTTGTAAGAGAAGTGAATGCGAGGGTCTTGGCAAGAGGTGTGGGGTTAAAAGATAAAGAATCAAATACAAAGTGGGAGTTGTCACAGTTGCTTTTTGCTGATGACACTGTGCTTTTGGGAGATTCTGAAGAGAAGTTGCAGAGGTTGGTGGATGAATTTGGTAGGGTGTGTAAAAGAAGAAAATTGAAAGTGAATATAGGAAAGAGTAAGGTGATGAGGATAACAAAAAGATTAGGTGACGAAAGATTGGATATCAGATTAGAAAGAGAGAGTATGGAGGAGGTGAATGTATTCAGATATTTGGGAGTGGACATGTCAGCAGATGGGTCTATGAAGAATGAGGTGAATCATAGAATTGATGAGGGGAAAAGGGTGAGTGGAGCACTTCGGAGTCTGTGGAGACAAAGAACTTTGTCCATGGAAGTAAAGAGGGGAATGTATGAGAGTATAGTTATACCAACACTCTTATATGGGTGTGAAGCATGGGTGATGAATGTTGCAATGAGAAGGCTGGAGGCAGTGGAGATGTCATGTCTGAGGTCAATGTGTGGTGTGAATATAATGCAGAGAATTCGGAGTTTGGAAATTAGGAGGAGGTGCGGGATTACCAAAACTATTATCCAGAGGGCTGAGGAGGGGTTGTTGAGGTGGTTCGGACATGTAGAGAGAATGGAACGAGACAGAATGACTTCGAGAGTGTATAAATCTGTAATGGAGGGAAGGCGGGGTAGGGGTCGGCCTAGGAAATTTTGGAGGGAGGGGGTAAAGGAGGTTTTGTGTGCGAGGGGCTTGGACTTCCAGCAAGCATGTGTGAGCGTATTTGATAGGAGTGAATGGAGACAAATGGTTTTTAATACTTGACGTGCTGTTGGAGTGTGAGCAAAGTAACATTTATGAAGGGATTCAGGGAAACCGGCAGGCCGGACTTGAGTCCTGGAGATGGGAAGTACAGTGTCTGCACTCTGAAGAAGGGGTGTTAATGTTGCAGTTTTATAACTGTAGTGTAAAGCACCCCTCTGGCAAGACAGTGATGGAGTGAATGATGATGAAAGTTTTATATATATATATATATATATATATATATATACAACAGCCCAACACACACATTCACAAAAACAAAAATGCAGGAGGAAAAAAACCCGAGAAGTTAGTGTATTTCGCGTGTGTCATTAAAGCGAACAATAACACCACCACACTACAAACTCACGTTCACAAATAAACAAAAACCCACAGAAGCAAGAGTGTACAGCTGTGAGCACATACCAGCGCCGTCACCAACACCAGTGCTATTATAACCACGCTTCCAGCTACACTTGATTGCTTTCGCTGCTATCCACTTCCAAGTCCCGCTGGTGGGATTCCCTCTGCTACCCTGAGGGCTGGGACTCTCGATGGAGGTAAGGCACTCATCTCTTCCCTGCGGGAAGGCCTCCCTCTCCTAGCCCTGAGGGTAGGGCTTCCGGAAGCGTTAGACAGCCACATCATCCTCGCGGATAGGACTGGGTCTACTACCTTCATGGCAGGCTGAACACAGCAGGCTGCCCATCGCTCCTCTGGTGGGGAAAGGGCTCTTGAAAAAGAGGCCGACAGATTTTTGTTTGCAGGTAAGACACTCTCTCGGCAGTCCTAGAGACATTTTTCGTCACTTCGTTACCAAGGTTCCAGGACCAAAACGCCATTGCTCACTCTATACCAAAGTCTCAGGACTGAAACGTACCTATAATAAAATGTCCTAAGTGAGTGCTCGTATGTTTTAACCACAACTTGTCGACATTATATACCAGATTTTCAACACTCCTAGTCAGGTCAACATGCAAGACTAACACTCCTCTTTGTTGACTCGTAAGATGCCTCGAGACAACGTCAAGATGTCACTATCAAAGAAGCAAGATGTCACTATCAAAGCAGTATAGGGAAGGTTTAGTCTCCGGCTCATCACTGAGGGATAGCAAGGAATAGCAACTTTCCCTCCCCTTCCCTGCCAGTACCACAACAATAATACCTGCTACCACCCCCTTCCCTGCCTGTACCACAACAATAATACCTGCTACCACCCCCTTCCCTGCCAGTACCACAACAATAATACCTGCTACCACCCCCTTCCCTGGCAGTACCACAACAATAATACCTGCTACCACCCCCTTCCCTGCCAGTACCACAACAATAATACCTGCTACTACCTCCTTCCCTGCCAGTACCACAACAATAATACCTGCTACCCAGAGGTTCTGATTCTTTCCCCTGCCAATAACACCACCACAGTAAGACCTAACACCCACATCTTCCACTGTCAACACCACTACACCACATCAAATGAGCACCTGAAATCCTGGCAACATCACCACCACAATAAAACTTGACACTCCCCTCCACTGACATCACAACTACAATAAAACTTGACACTCCCCTCCACTGACATCACAACTACAATAAAACTTGACACTCCCTCCTCATCCATAACGACACCTACTATTTCCAGTTTTAATACCTTGTTTTGCTTTGTCTTTTATCACCTGCAAAAACCCCTCCTGGCTCATGCTGCCCTTCCAACCTCTCATTACTACCTCTGACCTCTCACTCTCTCTGCTCACCTCTCACCCTTCCTTAGTAGTCGGGGAGAAGATCGCTGGGGACTCCGTTTTCCCTACGGCCGGATTTACACCCAGGCCTCGCTGCCCCCTAGCGTCCTAGGGTGTAAACCTCTAGCTGTTTTCAACGCAGTTTTCACCCCTGTCAGTGATAGTTAACTTAGGAGGAGGGAGGGAGAGAGGGGAGAGTAGGGTGTATGGGAGTTGGATAATCTTTTTTCGTTCGTAGAAAACCAGCTGGTCATGCCTTGCCCCATGCCACTTTACTCACTGCCACCTTGACCCCTGCCACCTTAACTCCTGCCACTTTGCCCCCTGCTATCTTTCCCCGTGTTCCCTGCTCTCTCTCCGAAGTTTAAGTTGCGAATAGTGTTTAGTTGCGAATAATGGGGGGGGAGAGAGAGAGAGAGAGAGAGAGAGAGAGAGAGAGAGAGAAGGAGAGAGAGAGAGAGAGAGAGAGAGAGAGAGAGAGAGAGAGAGAGAGAGAGAGAGAGAGAGAGAGAGAGAGAGAGAGAGAGAGAGAGAGAGAGAGAGAGAGAGAGAGAGAAAAAGAGAGAGAGGCGGAGGTGCAGGTAACGGGGAAGCAAGAAAAGGAAACGGCAGAGAAGGAGGAAATGAATTTCAGCTTTCAGGGGGTCACACGGGGTGCTGGAGGATGCCAGGTGTACTGACAGGAAGCGTTGGGTCACAAGAGGTGCTGGAGGATGCCAGGTCACTGGTGAACACCAGGTCACTGGTAGATGCCAGGTCACTGGTGAACACCAGGTCACTGGTAGATGCCAGGTCACTGGTGGATGTCAGGTCACTGGTAGATGCCAGGTCACTGATGGATGCCAGGTCACTGGTGAACGCCAGGTCACTGGTAGATGCCAGGTCACTGATGGATGCCAGGTCACTGGTGAACGCAAGGTCACTGGTAGATGCCAGGTCACTGGTGGATGCCAGGTCACTGGTGGATGCCAGGTCACTGATGGATGCCAGGTCACTGATGGATGCCAGGTCACTGGTGGATGCCAGGTCACTGATGGATGCCAGGTCACTGATGAACGCCAGGCCACTGGTGGATGCCAGGACACTGGTGGATGCCAGGTCACTGGTGGATGCCAGGTCACTGGTAGATGCCAGGTCACTGATGGATGCCAGGTCACTGGTGAACGCTAGGTCACTGATGGATGCCAGGTCACTGGTGGATGCCAGGTCACTGGTGAACGCCAGGTCACTGATGGATGCCAGGTCACTGGTGAACGCCAGGTCACTGGTGGATGCCAGGTCACTGATGGATGCCAGGTCACTGATGAACGCCAATTCACTGGTAGATGCCAGGTCACTGGTGGATGCCAGGTCACTGGTGGATGCCAGGTCACTGATGGATGCCAGGTCACTGATGGATGCCAGGTCACTGGTGGATGCCAGGTCACTGATGGATGCCAGGTCACTGATGAAATCCAGGTCACTGGTGGATGCCATGTCACTGGTGGATGCCAGGTCACTGGTGGATGCCAGGTCACTGGTAGATGCCAGGTCACTGATGGATGCCAGGTCACTGGTGAACGCTAGGTCACTGATAGATGCCAGGTCACTGGTGAACGCCAGGTCACTGGTAGATGCCAGGTCACTGGTGGATGCCAAGTCACTGGTGGATGCCAGGTCACTGGTGGATGCCAGGTCACTGGTGGATGCCAGGTCACTGATGGATGCCAGGTCACTGATGAACGCCAGGTCACTGGTAGATGCCAGGTCACTGGTGGATGCCAGGTCACTGATGGATGCCAGGTCACTGATGGATGCCAGGTCACTGGTGGATGCCAGGTCACTGATGGATGCCAGGTCACTGGTGGATGCCAGGTCACTGATGGATGCCAGGTCACTGATGAACGCCAGGTCACTGGTGGATGCCAGGTCACTGGTGGATGCCAGGTCACTGGTGGATGCCAGGTCACTGGTGGATGCCAGGTCACTGGTGGATGCCAGGTCACTGATGGATGCCAGGTCACTGGTGAACGCTAGGTCACTGATGGATGCCAGGTCACTGGTGAACGCCAGGTCACTGGTAGATGCCAGGTCACTGGTGGATGCCAGGTCACTGGTGGATGCCAGGTCACTGGTGGATGCCAGGTCACTGGTGGATGCCAGGTCACTGGTGGATGCCAGGTCACTGGTGGATGCAAGGTCACTGGTGGATGCCAGGTCACTGGTGGATGCCAGGTCACTGATGGATGCCAGGTCACTGGTGGATGCCAGGTCACTGGTGGAGGCCAGGTCACTGGTGAATGCCAGGTCAGGGTAGTGGATGCACAGTTTGCAGGGCCAGGAGCCGAGACTCAACTCCCGTAAATACAGATCGGTGAATACAACTCTAAGCGCGCCACACACACACACACACACACACACACACACACACACACACACACACACACTCACACTAACTAACTAAGATGCACTGGAAGATTACAGAGATAAATTTACACTTGTTAGAACGGCAGATTATTATTATAATCAAATAGAAGCGCTAAACCACAGGGGTTATACAGCGCTGCATTAGAAAGGCAGAAAACGAAGAGCACATGAGAAGGCAGCAGTTTATCCAGAGGTGTACACAAGTTAGAATGAAGTAAGTGTAAGAGAGCAGAGCCTGCACAAAACATCCCCCTTAACCAATAATAATAACACAGTACTACTAATAAACAGAAAATCAACATTCAGTTTGTGAGGAGTGACCAACCCAGCGTGGCGCCACGTCACTGACCAGCCAATGATGGCATGTATAACATAACATGTTCAATGTTTATTAAAAATGAGATGCTTTCCCACGTACAGTAACTTGCGTCAAAAATGTGCCACTTACACCTGGAATGAAAAGTCACGGTGGATCGTTTAAGAAAGTCACTTGGTGGATGACGCCATGGAAATGATGTGTTTAATCTGCGACGGGAAGACATCTGTTTACCTTTTCTTTTCACGAATTTGGCAGCGACGCAGACTTCCTACTCCTCCTCTTCCTTATTTTTTCCCCCCTTGCTGCTGTTGCTCCTCCTCCTCCTCCTCTTTATCTTCCGCCTTCCAAAACAGCTCTTCCCTGAGGGGTGACCAAGAGAAGGCTCCTTTATGGAGCAACAACCTCGCCAGACGTCATCTCATCTTCACTGTAAGATACAATAACTTTTGCATTCTTCTTACCTGGAGTCTACCTGAAGGTCGTTCTTAGGGTCACCTACATGTGGTTGTACAGGTCGAGTCTCAGCTCCTGGGCAGGCCTTTTCGCTAGTCGCTACTGGGTTCACTCTCTCCCTGCCCCATGAGCTTTATCGTGTCTCTTCTTAAAGCTATGTAGGGATCATGCCTCCACTACATCACTCTCCAGATTGTTCCACTTCCTGACAACTTTATTGAAGAAATACTTTTAAACATAACATCCCTGTGACTCAGTTTTCAGCTTCCAGTTGTGACCCCTTGTTGCTGTGTCCCATCTCTGAAACATTCTTTCCCTATCCACCTTGTTAGTTCCTCTCAGTATTTTATGTCGTTATTATGTCTTCCCTATTCCTCCTGTCCTTTACTGTCGTCAGGATGATTTCCCTTAACCTCTCCTCGTAGGGAATGCCCCTTAGCTCTAGGACTTTATCTAATTAGGGCATACCTCTTATCGCTGGGACTTTCTCTAATTATTTCTTGACGTGTTTGACCAGGTGTGGGTTTCATACTGGTGCTGCATACTCCAATATGGGCCTGACGTACACGGTGTACAGTGTCTTAAATAACTCCTTACTTAGATGTCGAAACATTATTCTTTGGTTCGCTAGGCGCCCCTATGCTGCGGCAGTTATTCGGTTGATGTATGCCTTAGGAGATGTGCTCAGTATGATGCTCACCCTAAAATCCTTTTTCTTGAGTGAATTTTGCAGCCTTTGACCTCCTAGGCTGTACTCCGTCTGCGGTCTTCTTTGTCCTTCCCCAAACGTGCTGGGGTTAAATTCCACGAGCCATTTGTCGGACCAAGGTTACAGCGTGTCCAGATATCTGATCCTCGTCCACTTATATTCTTCTCATAAGCTTCATATTGTCTGCAAACAATATGTCAATAACATACACTAAAAACAGCCCCGGACCTGGGACTGACCCTTGTGGAACCCCACTCAACACATGCGACCACTCTGACACCTCGTCCCGTACCAACACACGTTGTTTCCCTCCTGTCAAGTATTCCCTGATCCATTGCAGTACTTTCCCTGCTATTCCTGCCTGCTCCTCTAGTTTTTCAACCAGTCTCTTGTGTGGTGCTGTATCGAAAGCCTTCTTACGGTTTAAGAAGATGCAGTCTACCCATCCCTCTTTCTCTCTCTCTCTCTCTCTCTCTCTCTCTCTCTCTCTCTCTCTCTCTCTCTCTCTCTCTCTCTCTCTCTCCTGTCTTACTTCTGTTACCTTATCGTAGAACTCCAGCAGGTTTGTGATGCAGGGTTTCCCTTCCCTGAAGCCATGTTGGTTGTCATGTATGAACCTGTTCCTTTCTAGGTGCTCCACCACTCTTCTCCTGATAATCTTCTCCATAACTTTACGTACTATAAGTGTTAGTGACAAAGGTCTGTAGTTTAGTGCTGCCTGTCTGTCTCCTTTCTTAAAAACTGGGACTAAGTTTTCTGTTTTCTGTCTTCCACACATCAAGCAGTTGTCCTGTGTGTATTCACCTAATTGTATTCACCTAATTGTGGTTGCAGGGGTCGAGACTCAGCTCCTGGCCCCGCCTCTTCGCTGTCTGCTACTGGGTCTCTGCTCTCCCTGCTCCATGAGCTTTATCATACCTTGTCTTAAAACTATGTATGGTTCCTCCCTCCACTATATCTTTCTTTAGACTATTCCACTTCCTGACTACTCTGTGGCTGAAGAAATGCTTCCTAACATCCCTTTGACTCATCTGAGTCTTCAGCTTCCAGTTGTGTCCCCTTGTTTCTGTGTTCCCTCTCTGGAACATCCTGTCACTGTCTACCTTGTCGATTCCCCGCAGTATTTTGTATGTCGTTATCATGTCTCCTCTAACCCTTCTTTCCTCCAGTGTTGTTAGTCCTATTTCCCTCAACCTTTCTTCATAGGACAGACCCCTGCGTTGTGGAACTAACCTTGTCGCAAACCTTTGTACTTTCTCTAGTTTCTTTACGTGCTTGACCAGGTGTGGGTTCCAGACTGGTGCTGCATATTCCAGTATGGGCCTGACGTACACGGTGTACAGTGTCTTGAACGATTCCTTGTTAAGGTAACGGAACGCTAATCTTAGGTTTGCCAGTCGCCCATATGCTGCTGCAGTTATCTGGTTGATGTGTGCCTCCGGAGACGTACTTGGCGTTATACTCACCCCAAGGTCTTTCTCCTTTGCCGAGGTTTGTAGCCTTTGTCCGCCTAGCCTGTACTCTGTCAGCGGTCTTCTTTGCCCTTCTCCGATCTTCATGGCTTTGCATTTGGTGGGATTGAATTCGAGAAGCCAGTTGCTAGACCAGATGTCGAGCTTGTCCAGGTCTGTTTGAAGTCCTGCTTGGTCCTCTTCCGATGTGAGTCTCCTCATTAATTTCAAATCATCTGCGAACAGAGACACTTCTGAGTCTATCCCGTCCGTCATGTCATTTACATATACCAAGAATAACACTGGTCCTAGGACTGACCCCTGCGGTACACCGCTCGTCACAGGCGCCCACTGTGATACCTCATCACGCACCATGACCCGTTGTTGCCTCCCTGTGAGGTATTCCCTGATCCATTCCAGTGCCCTTCCTGTTATACATGCTTATTCTTCCAACTTCTTTACTAATCTCATGTGAGGAACTGTGTCGAAGGCCTTCCTGCAGTCCAGGAAAATGCAATCAACCCACCCTTCTCTCTCTTGCCTTACCTCTGTTACTTTATCATAGAACTCTAGGAGGTTTGTTACACAGGACTTGCCTTCCCGGAATCCGTTCTGTCTGGTGTTTTTTATTCTCTTCAGCTCGAGGTGCCCCACCATTCTTTTCCTGATGATTTTCTCCAGGACTTTGCACACTATACACGTAAGTGACACCGGTCTATAGTTTAG
>WNWK01020376.1:0-12500 GCA_009830355.1 Cherax destructor | reverse complement strand
CATCAAGTTATCATGTGTCATCCAAGTTATCATGTGTCATCCAAGTTATCATGTGTCATCCAAGTTATCATGTGTCATCAAGTTATCATCTATGTCATCCAAGTTATCATGTGTCATCAAGTTATCCTCTATGTCATCCAAGTTATCATCTATGTCATCCAAGTTATCATCTATGTCATCCAAGTTATTATCTATGTCATCCAAGTTATTCACTTAATAATCATCTTGGTTTACTTCGCAAGATCTTCCCGCTACCAAGAATGTTTTTCTACAAAGTTCGGATTCCCATATCTAGAGACTACGAGACTACGAGACTACGAGACTACGAGACTACGAGACTACGAGACTACAAGACTACGAGACTACGAGACTACGAGACTACGAGACTACGAGACTACGAGACTACGAGACTACGAGATTACGAGACTACGAGATTACGAGACTACGAGACTACGAGACTACGAGACTACGAGACTACGAGACTACGGTAATGCTGAGTGTAGCCTCATGATGAGAAACTGGAAGAAACAAAAGACTAGTGTCATCGTGCAGATATTATATATATGAATATATATATATATATATATATATATATATATATATATATATATATATATATATATATATATATATATATATATATAAACCTATGTGTTTATATATTTTATATTTAGTATACACACAGTCATGCATAATGAGTGCCTCATCATCTTTGCATATATATGCACAGCTACACACACAGACGCACGTATTTATATTGGGTTTGTCTAACAAACACACGGACACTGTTGGCAATACGAGAGTCAGTATGCTAGAGTACTCTTGTTAAATATAGCTCTATGTCACTGTTTTCAGTCTCACTCTCATAAGCACTCTCTCACGTGTCTCTTTCTGGCTGTCTCTTTCTCTCTCTCTCTCTGTTATAATCTGTTTCTTTCTCACTCTCATATCTATTTTATCTCATTTGTTTCTTGTTTTCACACCTATTCTGGCTCATTAGTGTTTGTCTACCTTTTATTTAACTCTCATTCCAATTTTCCTTATTTTAACATTCCTAAAAAAACTGGGCACAGCTCTGCCATTTTCCTATCCATTGCTTATCCTTGACTCCAACTCTTCCTTTCCCTTCTCTATTCCTTCTTCAATCCATTCCTGCCAAGCACGATTCTCCTCTGACAAGGACTAGATCCTTCACACTTATCCATCTAAGGACTAGTAATCCCTAACGCTTAAATCTCACTATCCCTGTCAGTCCATGCCTAAGACTATCGAGGGTTCTATCCTTATCAGGGTGTGGTATCCCTGACCCTCTAAGCAGGGTGTACTGCGGGTGTGTACCTGCAAATACGCTGTAAATATGCTGTAATGGGGACAGTTACGACTGCTTGTTAATCTGTGTGTGTGGGTCTATGGACCCCAGGACCCGAGGACCCTCAGGTGTGAGGAAGAAACGGGTGCCCCATGATCCCCCAGGTGTTATAGGCATATGGGCCCGAAGGTACGAGGAGCCAAATTTATTTATTTAGTATTTATTAAAATTGCTTTATTGGAGCCAAATATCTTTTATTTTAATTTTAAACTAATTTAATCGGATTATATTAAGCATAAATTTGAGTAATAAATCCCAGAATAGATCTCTAAGTGTAAATCTGTAAATGGCATTAGCGAGTAATAGAGGGGTGAAGGTTTATAAACTAGAGGAGGAGGTGCGGGAGGGAAGAGAAGAGATTGGTGGAATAATGAGGTAAAGACAGTGCCACAGGAGAAAAAGTCAGCATATGAGAAGTTTTTACAAAGCAGAAGTAATATAAGGATGGAGTTAAAGAGGTTAAGAGAGTGGCGAGGAAGTGTAAAAGAAGAGCAAATGAGAGAGTGAGTGAGATTTTGTCAACAAATTTTGCTGAGAATAAGAAAAGGTTTTAGAGTGAGATAACTAGGTTGAGAAAACCTAGGGAATGAATGGATTTAATTGTTAAAAACAGAATAGAGGAGGTATTAGATGGGGAGTTGGAGTTATTGGGAAGATGGCAGGAATATTTTGAGAAAATGTTAAATGTTGACGAACGGAGGCAGTGATTTCATGCATTGGTCAGGGAGGTACAACATTCTTTAGGAGTGAGGAAGAACCAGTTGTAACCAGTTGGAGGTGCATGAGACAGTGAGTAAAATGAAAGTGGGTAAAACAGCTGGGATTGATGGGATCAAGACAGAGATGCTAAAAGCATATGGGAATATAGTTTTAAAGTAGTTGGTATCTTTGTTTAATAAATGTATGAAAGAGGAGAAGGTACCTAGAGATTGGCACAGAGAGCATGCATTGTTCCTTTGAATGAAGTAAAGAGGGAAAAATGAGCGTAAAAATTATAGGGTAATAGGCCTGTTGAGTATATGAGGTAAAGTGTATGGTAGAGTTATTATTGAAAGAATTAAGGTTAGACAGAGACCAGGAACGCAGATAAACAAGGAGACTTTAGGAAGGGTAGGGAAAGTGTAGACCAAGTGTTTACAGTGAAGCATATAAGTGAACAGTTCCCTTTGCATAGTTGGATTTAGAAAAGACATATGATTGGGTGGATAGGGAAGCAATATGGCAGATGTTGCAAGTGTACGGAATAGGTGGTAAGTTATTGAAAGCGGATAATGAGGCTCATGTTAGGGTATGTAGGAGAGAGGGAGATTATTTCCCAATAAAAGTAGGCCTTAGACAGGGATGTGTGATGTCACCATGGTTGTATAACATATTTATTGAAGGGGTTGTAAAATAAGTGAATGTTATGGTGTTGGGGAGAAGTGTAGGATTAAAATATACAGAATCCAATACAAAGTGGGAGTTGTCAGGTTTTTTTTTTGCCGATGCCACTGTGCATTTGGGAGATTCTGAAGAGAAGTTGCAAAGGTTCGTGGATGTATTTGAGAGGGTAAGTAAAAGAAAGAAATTAAAAAGGAACAAAAAAGAGAGCAACGTAGTGATGGTAACAAAAAAATTAGGTAATGAAATATTAGATATCAGATTGGAAGGAGGGAGTATGGAAGAAGTGAATGTGTTCAGATATTCGGGAGTGGACCTGTCGGCGGCTGAATCAATGAAAGACGAGGTGAATCATAGAATTGATGAGGGGAAAAAAGGTGGGTGGTGCATTGAAATATCTGTGGAGGCAAAGAACATTATCCATGGAGGAAAAAGGAGTAATGTGAGAGTATAGTGGAGCGATAACAACACTTTTATATGGGTGTGAACTGTGAAGCATGGATTGTGAATGTTGTAGCGAGGAAGAGGCTGGAGGCAGTGATGTCGTTTCTGAGGGCAATGTGTGGTGTACATATTATGCAGAGAATTCGTAGTTTGGATATTTGGAGGTGCGGGGTTACTAAATCTATTATCCAGAGGGATGAGGAGGGGTTGCTGAGGTGATTTGAACATTTAGAGAGAATGGAGCAAAAATAGGATGACTTGGAGGGCGCATAAATCTATAAAGGAGGAAGGCAAGGTAGGGTTCGCTCTAGGAAGGGTTGGAAGGGGTAAAGGAAGTTTGGTATGCAGCAGGCATGTATAAGCATGTTAGATAGGAGTGAGTGGAGGCAAGTGGTTTTTATACACTGTGTCATCATGCCCAATATGCTGGTAATACTGAACACTGAGCCTCAAGCTGTGTTCTCGGGCTCTGAACTTTGAACAATGAGCTTGTAACACTGGTAGGCAGGGACAGGTGTGTTTACCTCCTCGAATAACGTTGTGTGTGCGTTGGCAGGAAGGTGGAATGCTTGATAACGAACTAGCACAGTCCAACAGTAATTAAATGTTAGGCGTGGTGCTATCGCATTTCACAGTATATCTCACGATACAAGTGATTTAGGGAAGTATCCCCTGAACTCCTATCCCTGTATATTTCACCCCACAAACCATCAGAAGTATATGTATGTACTCACCTATATGTAGTTGCAGGGATCGAGTCTTAGCTCCTGGCCCCACCTTTTTGCTGTTCGCTACTAGGTCCACTCTCTCTCTCTCTCTCTCTCTCTCTCTCTGCTCCAAGAGCCTTATAGTACCTCTTCTTAAAGTTATGTATGGATCCTGCCTCCACTACTTCACTCTCCAGATTGTTCCAATTCCTGACAACTCTAAGGCTGAAGGAATACTTCCTAACATCCCTATGGCTCACCTGAGTTTTCAACTTCCAGTTGTGTCCCCTTGTTGCTGTGTCCCATCTCTGAAACATTATGACCCTCTCCACTTTATCAGTTCCTCTCAGTATTTTATAAGTCGTTATCATGTCCTCGCTACCCCTCCTCTCCTAAGGTGTCGTCAGGTTGAGTTTCCTTAACCTCTTCCCATACGACATACTGTATGTGTATGTTTGTGTATATGTTTTTGTGGTTCCTGACGCACCACCGCCCAAGTCTGGTTTCATCTGACACACCACCAGCGTCAGCGTTCACTACTTGCCTTCAGGCGCACGCGCTTCCCCCTGGGCAACCCAGCCTGAGGCTACTCCCCTCCCCCGGGGGCAACCCAGCCAGACGTTACCCCCAGGGGCAACCCCAGGGGTCATCGCCAGGATTGAAGCAAACAGTAATAATTGTTTACCTCGAGTCATTACACAAGCAAACTGAGACTCCAGAATACTTCTTTGAGTTCACTCACCTTTCTTCCTCCCTCCTTCCTTCCCTCCCTCCCTCTCTCCGTCTTTTGTACCCATTATGTAACTATCATATACAACAGGGAGGGTTCCCAAACTGAGGTACGCGTACCACCAGGTACACGAAGAAGGTTATTTTTCAGGGAGACAGAAGGTACGCGTGCAGGATATTATAATTTTTAATGTTATTACTGTTATGGTTGAGTCAGCCATACCCTGAGATGACAACATAGTCATAACCTAAATTTCAACATTAACGAAACTTTCAACACTCCTAACAACATAGCAATGTGATTATGAGGTCCTGCGCATCATCATGTTCAAATTTCATGTTTCGTTGAATCGAACCTCAAAGTAGTTCTGTCAGACACACCAGCCAGAACCTGAGAGTGGTTCTGTCAGGTACACCAGCCAGAACCTCAGGGTGGTTCTGTCAGACACAGCAGCCAGAACCTCAGAGTAGTTCTGTCAGACACACCAGCCAGAACCACATGGTGGTTCTGTCAGACACAGCAGCCAGAACCACATGGTGGTTCTGTCAGACACAGCAGCCAGAACCTCAGGGTGGTTCTGTCAGACACAGCAACCAGAACCTCAGGGTAGTTCTGTCAGACACAGCAGCCAGAACCTCAGAGTAGTTCTGTCAGACACAGGAGTCATACCTCAGGGTGGTTCTGTCAGAAACAGCAGCCAGAACCTTAAGGTGGTTCTGTCAGACAGAGTAGCCAGAACCTCAGGGTGGTTCTGTCAGAACAGCAGCCAGAACCTTAAGGTGGTTCTGTCGTCAGACAGGTTCACAGAAGCCAGCGAACCTCAGGAGGTGGGTTCTGTAATGTCAGCAAGCATCCGGGCAGAATCCAGCCACGAAATGGTGTCTAGACCTAGGTGGTATCTGCAGACAAGCAGCCAGAACCATGCGATGGTTCTGTCAGACACAGTCAGGATTAAGTTCTGAAACAGCAGCCAGAACTTCTGTGTGAGCGCCAGGATTGTGGTTCTGCCAGACACAGCAGCCAGAACCTTAGGGTGGTTCTGCCAGACACAGCAGCCAGAACCTGTAGTGTTTCTGCCAGACACAGGGTCATGCCAGGAATTAGGTATCTGCGACAGCACGAACCTTGGTGCGTTTGTGAGGTTCTGCCAGACCTCAGGAGTGTTCTGCATGAATCTATGAGTGCTTGCTGCCAGTGATTGTGAGTGTTGCTGTCAGTGATTGTGAGTGTTGCTGCAAGTGATTGTGAGTGTTGCTGCCAGTGATTGTGAGTGTTGCTGCCAGTGATTGTGAGTGTTGCTGCCAGTGATTGTGAGTGTTTCTGCCAGTGATTGTGAGTGTTTTTGCCTGTGATTGTGAGTGTTGGTGCCAGTGATTGTGAATGATGCTGCCAGTGATTGTGAGTGTTGCTGTCAGTGATTGTGAGTGATGCTGCCAGTGATTGTGAGTGTTGCTACCAGTGATTGTGAGTGTTGCTACCAGTGATTGTGAGTGTTGCTGTTAGTGATTGTGAGTGTTGCGGCTAGTGATTGTAAGTGTTGCTGTCAGTGATTGTGAGTGTTGCTGCCAGTGATTGTGAGTGTTGTTGGTAGTGATTGTGAGTGTTGCTGCTAGTGATTGTGAGTGTTCCTGTCAGTGATTGTGAGTGTTGCTGCCAGTGATTGTGAGTGTTCTGTCAGTGATTGTGAGTGATGCTGCCAGTGATTGTGAGTGTTGCTCAGTGATTGTGAGTGTTGCTCAGTGATTGTGAGTGTTGCTGCCAGTGATTGTGAGTGTTGCCGTCAGTGATTGTGAGTGTTGCTGTCAGTGATTGTGAGTGTTGCTGTCAGTGATTGTGAGTGTTGCTCTCAGTGATTGTGAGTGTTGCTGTCAAAGATTGTGAATGTTGCTGCAGTGATTGTGAGTGTTGCTGCCAGTGATTGTGAGTGTTGCTGTCAGTGATTGTGAGTGTTGCTGTCAGTGATTGTGAGTGTTGCTGTCAGTGATTGTGAGTGTTGCTGCCAGTGATTGTGAGTGTTGCTGTCAGTGATTGTGAGTGTTGCTGCCAGTGATTGTGAGTGTTGCTGCCAGTGATTGTGAGTGTTGCTGTCAGTGATTGTGAGTGTTACTGCCAGTGATTGTGAGTGTTGCTGCCAGTGCTGCTTCAGATAAATACAGCGGCTCTTGTATTGAAAGAGGATGAGTTGATGCTGGTGAAGAGCTCTCGATCCATGGAACTATCTTCCTCTTATCTGAGTTGAATCTAATTACCTCCCATTACTCAGACGCTCTATGGCACTTATGGGTTTGACGGGTTTGCCTTGGTCTACCTACCTGGAGTCTACCTGGAGGGCATTCCGAGAATCGACGTCTCCACGGCCCGGTCTATGATCAAGCCTCCCGGTGGATCAGGGCCTGATCAACGAGGCTGTTACTGCTGGCAGCACGTAGTCCAACGTACGAACCACAGCCCGGCTGATCTGGCACTGACTTTAGGTATCTGTCCAGCTCCCTCTTGAAGGCAACCAGAGATCTACTGGTAATGCCCCTCATGGCTGGTGGGAGGCTGTTGAACAGTCTTGGGCCCCGGACACTTATTGTGTTTTCTCTTAGTGTACCAGTGGCGCCCCTATTTTTCACTGGGGGTACGTTGCACCGTCTGCCAAGTCTTTTGCTTTCGTATGGAGTGATTTCTGTGTGCAAATTAGGGACCAGTTCCTCCAGAATCTTCCAGGTGTAGATTATGATATATCTCTCTCGCCTGCGCTCCAGTGAATATAAGTCTAGTGCTTCCAGGCGTTCCCAGTAGTTAAGGTGTTTGATGGAACTTATACGTGCAGTAAAGGTTCTCTGTACATTCTCTAGATCTGCAATTTCACCTGCCTTGAATGGGAATGTTAATGTACAGCAGTATTCTAGCCTAGAGAGAACAAGTGATTTAAAAAGGATCATCATTGGCTTGGCATCTCTTGACTTGAATGTTCTCATTATCCTTCCTATCAGTTTCCTCGCAGATGTAATTGTGGCATTGTTGTGGTCCTTTAAGGTGAGGTCTTCGGACATTACCACACCCAGGTCCTTCACATTACTTTTCCGCTCTATTGTATGATTGGAGTTTGTAATATACTCAGTCCTAGCTATTATTTCCTCCAGTTTCCATAACGAAGTAGTTGGAATTTGTCTTCATTGAACATCATATTGTTCTCTGTTGCCCATTGGAAAACTTGGTTTATATCTTCTTGGGGATTTGCCGTGTCCTCAATGGATGACACTCTCATGCAGATCCTAGTATCATCTGCAAAGGATGTTACAGTGTTATGGTTTACATCCCTGTCTATGTCTGATATGAGAATGAGGAACAGGATAGGTGCGAGTACTGTGCCTTGTGGGACAGAGCTCTTCACTATGGCAGCATCCGATTTAACTATGTTTACCACTACTATTTGTGTTCGATTTGTTAGAAAGTTTAAGATTCATCTGCCTACTTTAGCACGCATTTTGTGTGCTATTACACCATGATCGCACTTGTCAAAGGCTTTTGCAAAATCTGTGTATACTACATCTGCATTCTGTTTGTTTTCCAGAGCATCTAAGACCATATCATAGTGGTCTAGCAGTTGTGAGAGGCAGGAGCGACCTGCTCTGAAACCATGTTGCCCTGGGTTGTGCAATTTTTGGGAGTCCAAGTAGTTTGCTATCCTGCTTCTTAGAACTCTTTCAAAGATTTTTATGATATGGGACGTTAAAGCTATTGGTCTATAGTTCTTAGCTACTGCTTTGCTGCCACCTTTGTGGAGTGGGGCTATATCCGTTGTTTTCAGTGACTGTGAAATCTCACATTTGTCTATGCTCCTTCTCCATAGCATACTTAGGGCCCGTGAGAGGGGTTTCTTGCAGTTCTTAATGAACACAGAGTTCCATGAGTCTGAGCCTGGGGCTGAGTGCATGGGCATGTCGTCGATGGCTTTCTCAAAGTCTAGAAGAGTTAGGGTTATGTCAGAAATTTGGCATACATTGGCAGGGTTTTGAGGCTCATTCATGAAAAATTTTTTTGGATTGTCTATCTTTAGACGGATTAGTGGCTCGCTGAATACAGAGTCATATTGAGATTTCAGTATCTCACTCATCTCTTTATTGTCATCTGTGTAGGATCCGTCTTGTCTGAGCAGGGACCCCATACTAGAAGTGGTTTTTGCCTTGTTTTTGGCATATGAAAAGAAATATTTCGAATTTCTTTCAATTTCACTAGTCGCTTTTATCTCCTCTTGACTCTCCTGGATCCTGTATGAGTCCTTTAAATTTAGCTCAATATTTTCCACTTCCCTGGTTAGCGCTTCCTTCTGTGTATCAGATAGTCTGGCATTCTTGAGGAGCTCAGTGATTCTTCGTCTTCTCCTGTAGAGGAGCGTCTCTCTCTCTCCAGTTTACTTTCTTCTTTTTCTTAGAGGAATATACCTTGAACATACTTCAGCTACCAGGAGGTTGATCTTTTCAAGGCACTGGTTCGGGTCAATGTAATTCAAGATATCATCCCAACATGTTTCATTTAGGGCAGGGTAGGGTTCCTTTTGTGATGAGTCAAGTGTTGTCGTGTTTTCTTAGGCCTGGTCTGAGACCCGAGGCTTGGTCTCAGACCCGAGACCTGGTCTCAGACCGGGCCGCGGGGGCGCTGACCCCGAAACCCTCTCTAGGTATCGCCAGGTACAACTGCAGATGTGACTCTGGAGAACAAACTGGTCTGCTGGTACACTGCAGAAAGTACTGCGTAACCAGTGTTGGGTAGATGTAGAGGATACTAGGCGAGGGGCGGCTGCACCAATGCGAATGGTGTAGACAATGTTATGAATGTTGTGAGTGCCCAAGCCAGTACCCAGGATCAGTGACCAGGTATAGAAAATCCCGGCATCTTGTGCCCTCACTGCTACAGGTGGACCTTGTTCTTCTTGGGACTGGTCTTCATGTACTTGAAAAAGATGTGAGGGTATAATACTAACTAGCTTCTTCATGGAACCTGTGATCATGAATCCCAACAGAACCTCTCAAACAAGTATTTCCCCCCACCCTCCCACTAGTTCACTAAATGCAATTCAAGAAGACAGGAATGCTACCTACATCAACGAGATCAACCTCCTCCTCCTCCTCAGAAC
Source organism: Cherax destructor (assembly GCA_009830355.1). NCBI lineage: Eukaryota > Metazoa > Arthropoda > Malacostraca > Decapoda > Parastacidae > Cherax > Cherax destructor. Next base: position 2,745 of record WNWK01020376.1, on the reverse strand, counting down.
ATACGAGGTTGTGTGACCCAACAATCACCATGAGTGCCACAAAATGGTTGAGAGAGTTAAAATAACTCATTCACTATTTTTTTTCTTTATATGAAAGTTGCCGTCGTCAGCCTGTGTCTCCTGTCATGTGTTTTATCACTTTTATACACACCACCACTGTGGTTTATGTCAGGGTAGTTTATACACACCACCACTGTGGTTTATGTCAGGGTAGTTTATACACCACCACTGTGGTTTATGTCAGGGTAGTTTATACACACCACCACTGTGGTTTATGTCAGGGTAGTTTATACACACCACCACTGTGGTTTATGTCAGGGTAGTTTATACACACCACCACTGTGGTTTATGTCAGGGTAGTTTATATACACTCTGCAAGGAGTTCTCCGAAATTAAGGTAAGGTCTGAGAGGATTTTCCACAAACATACGACATTCTTGTGCGGAGACATTGTCAGCGAAACCAAACTCGCAGTCCTCGATGCGGAGGCGTTGAAGGTCCGGTGCCGGAGAGACGGATAAGGCGTCCTTGTCGGGAAGAACCACAGGGAAAGTGATCCTTTGATGTGTGTCAGAGCGTGACAACCACACAGTCGGTCAGCAGCCTAGTTCATGGTCACCTCGACTGTGTCTCTGCATAAGGAACCATTTATTAGATCATTGTGCTACTATCACAAAGGACATACCAACACGCACAAGCAAACACCTCCTTAGCAGCTTAATTAATACTTACAGTGCGGCTTTAGAGTTGATGAAGATGCCAAAATATGAAAAAAGAGCAATGAATTATGCTGGTTTGGATCATGGTTTCCGGCAGGAATGAATGAATGTTCATCAGACGACACCTGTTTCCAGGAAGGGTCGTTGTCGCTGTTAAGTAGTAGTCATTAAGAAGACCACTAAAATAAATAGCGCTGGCTCGCCTACACACACACCTGCCGAGGCTGCTGCCCTGTTCCCAGATTGTGCAGGTGTCGGCGGGTTTGATGGACGGTAAATATGTTTAGCTGACACAATGATGGATGTTCCACCCCTCAACCCTTGTCTCGGCGTCAGGATAAACCGGCAGGAAGAAAACAGAAACACTAATTCTCATCTTTAAATCCCAGCATCACAGACTACCCCTCCCTCCATCCCAGCATCACAGACTATCCCTCCCTCCATCCCAGCATCACAACCAGTGTCTTGTTACTCAGGGCTGGCTACTTCGATGCTGACAACCACTACTTCCTCGTGGAACACATGGAGGGGGGGCGGTGCACATCGTTGATATGGTCTAGATATTTACCAGTGCACTAGTTGGCCTCCTTGAATGGGTCGGTTGGACGTGCTGTAGTTGAAGAGGAAGTCGTACGAGGCCAATAGCGAGGTCAAAAAAGGTTAGATACGTAGGGTGTGAGTATAGGGGGATTGGAAGGTGGATAAATGCCTAGGAAGACAAGTAGGTAAGTAGTTGGCAAGGTGTATGGGCAGTAGAGTGTATAGTGAGTGGCTGTGTACGTGCGTGTGATGCAGCACGAGGGTAATGGAGGTTAGAGGCAATGAGTGTAATGTTTACTCTCAGCGATCAAGCACTGGCAGGTCCTTGTCCCAGCCTCTTCCATCACCGCCATTGGCCAGTACCCCCCCATCACTATCCCTCCACCCATACCCCCCCCCGCCAACAACCACCACCAACAGTTCACGCACAAACTAATTTTGTCCTGGAGATTAGAGAATCATTGTCTCGGCGAGGATGGTAGTTGTCCACAGAGGATAGAAGGATAGAAGGGTCGAAGATAAAGCAAAAGGTATTTTTATATATTTTCAAGCAGCCACACGTGAAACGCACAAACATCTCACTCTACGTATATGATGGCTAACCTGTAGGAACAAACTGTGTTAACCTCTCATATTCCTTCACACAGGAAGGGTTTTGTACACGAGGTAATTAAATCTGTCAGCCTGAGCTGAGGATCTTCAGTTGGGTGATGATGATGATATGGCCAAGAATTCCTGGTGAACGAGACGTGTGCAACACTTAAATGTCTTTATTTATAGACGTTTTGCTAACCAGTGGCTTTAACAATAAGTTAGAGAGACCTATCAAAACACAGTCGAAGATGAGGTAATTAGTTCCTCAGTTCCAATGGTTGGCGAGAAGTCTACACAATAAAGATACCTAAGTGTTGCACAGGTCTCTAATTCATCAGCTGTTCAGTAATGTATTGTATTGTCGGTTTTCTAAACCATTTATCACATCAGTCAGACACTGCAACATCTGTCAGACACTGCAACATCTGTCAGACACTGCAACATCATGGGATCTTGATACAAAGAATTCTTCAACACTTGTCCAACCTTTGGACGAAGTCACTAGTGGATGGTTCCACTGTGACCCCGCCTCCTCCTGCTTCCACTCACCTGTCTACAGTATATACGACACTTCTCCGACTATGTGTAAAGTATATATGTATCAAGAAATGTACATAATAATGGTTATAATAATAACCATGGATTTTAAAAAACGTGGACCGGTAAACCAGTGGAAGGTCTCGGTCAGATGACCTAAAGTTCCAGCTGTGGGTCATCATCCGCGTCAGGAAACACTTGTTCTGTTTCCTGACAACATTTACCCACCTACCATATGCTGTACTTTCTTCAAGACTGATGGACTGAACACTCGATTCCAGGCTGAGGGGCTGATTACCTCAAACCCTCCTCTCTTTACCGTTCTTCTTTTTTATTGGGCATGAACCCTGTGTGGC
>WNWK01020375.1:0-35955 GCA_009830355.1 Cherax destructor | reverse complement strand
TCTCACTGTTTGGTTCGGCCACCATGTAAAAGACACCTTGACTTTTTTTGGAAATTCCCCCTGCCTGGATATACCTGACTGCTCTGGGTTTGGCTCTCTTATCCCCCTGATCAGAAAGATGCCATCCTGGAGTACCAGTTGCTTGCTGGATTATTGCGGGGGGGCTGTCGGTGCTAATTTCACAGTGGGCATTGTGTGCAGTCCTTGTTTTTAAAAATGTATTATGTTTAGAAACCAAAAAAGTAGTTAATGGTTTACACCCTTCAGTATGGGATGGGGTTAAAAAATGCCTTTCTAAAAACCTCTGCAATCTGTTCCAGTATTTTTCCATTCACGTTTTTTATAGTATGGGGCAGAATTGCATGTATAATCGGGAAAAATGTTTAGTGGACCATGAAAATTTGTAGATTGCCATGTCGTATGAAAATTTGTTGTAAATAACAGTAAAGTGAAGAGTAATTATGGTGCTGGGAAATTTTTAAAATTTTTAGTAGTCTTGCCCCCCTTTAAAACCAAAGGGTTTTTTTTTTAAGCCGTCCCCTGGGGGACACGACTATTTTTGGGGATATTGATTTTTTGGGTAATTTTCCTGGGGAACCCCTAATTATATTGAATTGACAAATTTTTTAATGAGGTCTTGAGGTGGGGCCACCCTAAGACAAAAAAGCTGAATAACCCCCTGATTTTCTCAAAATAATAGGTTATAGTATACACACACACAAAATTTAAATAAGTAGTTTATAAAGTTGTATTTTCTTTAAAAAGTAAATAAGGTGTATGAGAAAAACAATTATTGTGGTAGCGGGGGAATTGTGTTGTTGACATTTTTTGGGGTTTGTTGTTTTGTTGAAATTCTTTTTTTTTGGGGGGGGGGGAGCTTAAACCCCCCTCCCCCCCTCTCGGGTTTTACTCCCAAAAGATGGCTTCAGGCTGTTGGGAACCCCCAGTTTTTTTCTTATATTCGGGGAAAAATTTTGTACCAGAGGTAAGAATATGGTTTAAATTGATGAAAAATCATATCCGGGTTACAGGTCAAGACACTGGTGGTGAACATGTTGATGAGAAGGGGTTTTAAATTTTGTGGCAGGTGGGCCATGGGCCCTTGGGATGCTAGTTACATGTTTTATGATTAAGACCTGTTTTATATATATATATATTCCTGAATATATTATATTTTTTTTAATGGTGGTTTAAATAACCCATTGAGAGGACTGGGGGAATTTTTTTGAGACAGCCCAGCTAATCATGAATGTAAGTATCCCCCCAACTATAAGACCTTTTTAAATACCCCATGCTAGACCATGTAGTAAAAAACCTAACATCAAAGAAAAGGGAAAAAAAAATAACAGCAAAACGGGCCCCAAAATTTTCCCAAACACTAATCACAAGTCAAAAAGGGACTCCTTACAAACCCTTTTTGGGGGAAAAAGGCGCGTGCTCTACTCAATAAACCCCCACTGGTCCAATCCCTTTGGGGCCCAAACCAATGCAGATGTTTTTGGCCAAGGGGCCCAAAATTAGGCAGGTTTTTTTTTTCATCTCATCCCCCCCATGCATCGGACCAGTGGGGTGATGGTAGGCACTGCATACCTTGACCAAAAAGGGTTGTAGGTTCCCCGTCTCCTTCGACCTGAGATTTGTTTGTGAATATTTCGCCTGTTCTGCAAATTCTACACAAAATTTATATATATATATATATATATATAGTATATATATATATATTTATATATATATATATATATATATATATATATATATATATATATATATATATATATATATATATATAAAACAACCACTATAAAAAAAAAAAAGAAATATCCAAGAAACATAATTGATAAATTTTTAAAATAGCTGAAATATTTTTTAAAACCAAAAAGGGGAAACCAAAACCCTTTTTCAAAAATATTTTGGTTCCCCTTTTCCAGGGTTTTTGGGTTTATATGCCTTCCTTTCTTTTAAAATTTTAATATCAAAAAATTTTATTTAAAAAAAATTGATACAGTAAAAGACTTTTTTTAAAAAAAATTAAAATGCTGACGGGTTTTTTATAAGATTCCCCTTAAAAAATTTCGATAAAATTTTTTTGGGCAAACTGGTAAAAGTCTTGGGGAATAAAAAATTAAAACCCCAAAAAAATAGCATTAGAACTGGGGAAGATTCTAATGCTCTATTTTTTTATGTGAAAAATTTAACCATCCAATTGATTTTCAAAATGCTGAGAAGGTTGTATCAAGCAAGTCCATGGTTGAGAGGAATATAATAGAATCATGTTTCATTAAAAAAAGTTTTGAAAATAATATGAATATTTCTTTTGTTTTTTTTAAATTGGATTCATTTATAATTAATAAAATTTTGGGGGAAAAAATTTAAGATAAATTAATTTTAAACTTAATTTTGGGAAGATTTTTAGGTCCTTTCTTATGTTCCTTTCACGAGTCGTGAGATGTTACGCTACTGTGAGGTGTTGTCTTTGTTAGGGGATGTGACTGGGGGGTATTCCCCCCTTTTTAAAAAACCTTCTTGTCATTTTCCTTTTTTTAGTTTTTTTGATAAGGGGGTAGTCACGAAAGCGTTTTTTGGGAAATTTTTCTATTTTTTCATAGTGGTTTTTCCTTTATTTTTGGGATATCACCTGTTTATTGATCTTTTTGCATATATACATATACATATATATATATATATATATATATATATATATATATATATATATATATATATATATATATATATATATATATATATATATATATATAATATAATAATAAAAAACAAGCTATACAAGATGAAAAAAACAACCACAGGGAAAATTAAAATGAGAGTTTTGTGAACCTTTCTTGTTCAATCAACAAATCATCAGGAATTTATTGCAAGGTTGCTAAAAATGACGTACACCGTATACGTGAAGCCCTTATTGGATGCAGCACCAGTATTAACCTATACCTTCGCTTTGTCAAAAAAAATGAAAATATTTGAACAAGACTGTCCCGAACTGAGGGGGGGGAAATGTTTTCGAGGAAAAGGTTATTGGAAATGAATTTGAGTACACTGGAATACAGGAATGATATGGAAAAACGATAACGGAAAAAATACTGAGAGGAATTGACTAGGTGGAAAAAAGGGACAAGATGTTTCAGAGATGTGACATAGTAACAAGGGGTCCCTGGAAGTTAAAAATTAGATGAGTCCAAGATGTTAGGATGTCAGATTTTTGTAGGAAGTGGAACAACTGAAGAGGATGTAGGGGAGGGAAGATCCATAAATAACTTTAAAAAAGTTATGATAAAGTTCATGGAACATGGAGAGAGGGGAAACTATAGCGACCAGTGAAGAGGCGGGGCCAGGACTTAATCGAAAAATTTGATTCCATGATTATAAAAAATCTTTTGTATTAAAAAAATTGTATTTTATCAGAAATACTTAATAAATGCATAATGCAAATAATATAAAATGTACTGTTTATCGAAATTTCCATATATCAAAAATCATTATACAAACGTGCTCAATAGTATACATATTAATATTTTGCTGCAGTGGAATTTATTCCCAGTCTTCCGCATTTAGCATGTATTGGAAGATGAGGCTGGGGTTATGAAATACGGGGATGACTTTCTCGTCTGTGCAGTAACAAAACACAGTTTTTAAATAAAACTGGCAAACTATGACTAAACGGGTCCAATAATAACGTCAACATTGTTTTCTGGAAAAGGCACATGGGCTAAAAATCGGGAAGCTGATAAGAAAAGGCATTTCTAGTTATGTCGGATTACAAGACTCCCAACTTAGATTAAAAACTTGTACGTTGACAAATTAACCTGCACACAACTTAAACTTAATGGGTGACATCCTGGTCGTATGATATGATACATCCCCCAAATAAAAGTTATTAATAAGGTAGATTAATATATTTAAAGTGATTAAACGGAAAAAAGAAAATTTCACATAATTTCTTAACATAAAATTGTAAGATCTGCAGTTACCTTTCCTCTATCCTGCTGTCGTCCAATAAGGAATGAGTTCAACAAATTTGGTCGCAGGGGACACACATTCCACTTGCTCTGAGTCTTGTCCCAGTTATCTTCACAAACATTGATAATATGAAGCCGAATGGATGAGGACTTATCGTGTTTGGAGTAAATAAAACAAAAGTTTGAGTAAGAAAAGAAAAAAAAATCAGCAGTGAGAATGGGAGTGATTTAGATAATGAAAAATGCAGGGGACTGGGTGCGTGTGGGTTGGTATGAATGGAGTGGTGGGGGGGCGATGGGAAGGAAAGGGCTTTTGGGGGTAATAATGGGAAAGGAGGGAAGGTGGATTGGGTTGCGTATGAATGGGGAAAGTGCTTGTGAGGTGGCGCTGAAAGGAATGGTAAGGGGGTGTGCTTGTGAGGTGGCGTGAAGGAATGGTAAGGGAGTGTGCTTGAGGTGGCGCTGAAAGGAATGGTAAGGGAGGGTGCTTGTGGGTGGCGCTGTATGGAATGGTAAGGAGGCTTGTGAGGGGGCGCTGTATGGAATGGTAAGGGATGCGTGAGGTGGCGCTGATGGAATGGTAAGGGAGGGGGCTGTGGGGGCGCTGTATGGGAAAGGTAAGGGAGGGTGCTTGTGAGGTGGCGCTGTATGGAATGGTAAGGGAAATGTGCTGTGGGGGTGGCGCTGTATGGAATGGTAAGGGAGGTGCTGAGGTGGCGCTGTATGGAATGGTAAGGGAGTGTGCTTGTGGGGGTGGCGCTGTATGGAATGGTAGGGAGGTGCGGAGGTGGCGCTGTATGGAATGGTAAGGGAGGGCTTGTGAGGTGGCGCTGAAAGGAATGGTAAGGGGTGTTTTTGTGAGGTGGCGCTGATGGAATGTGGGAGGTGCCGAGGTGGCGCTGAATGGAATGGTAAGGAGGCTGTGGTGGCGCTGTATGGAAGGTAAGGGAGGGTGCTTGTGAGATGGCGCTGGAATGGTAAGGGGGTGTGCTTGGTGGCGGGCTATGAAGTGGGAGGGAAGCCAGCTTGTTGGGAGGCGCAGTGGAAAGGATAAGATTTAAGGACCAGTATGGAAATAAGTCACTTCGTCTCATTTTTGGGTTATCCTGGTGGTAATTTACACATATGTTACTGTATATGATAATTGTAGTCACCAAAATTGTGTAACTGTATTTATGTGTACATGTAACAGTGCTCTGTTAGTGGCGGTAAAGACCCCAAGATATAACTAATGTACTATCACTGGAACAAAAATCCTGCAGCAAATGGTTAATAGACAACAAACTTTTTTTACACTTCAGTAAAACAGAAGCCATACTTTTAAATTAGAAAAGTAAATTTAAAGGGTAAATAATTTTAATGTCCAGGTAGGGAACCCATCCCAGTATTTTTCAGTTAAATATCTGGGAATCCATTTTGACTCAAGACAGGAGAATTGATAGGGAACAATGCAGAAAGAAAGCGAATTGAATAAAAGTTCCTCTACAGACAGGCACAGTGTCTCCAGAGGCTCGCAGGATCCTATGTCTAGCTTTTTATTCAATGTAAATTATTTTGCTCTTCTTGGTACTCTACCTTAAAAAAAAACTGAAATACATACTACAAATCACCCAGAACAAAATGGTAAGATTCATCCTGGACCTGGGTAAGATAGCATGAGGCCGGGATGAATTGCAACAACGGGATATACTGAATACTGAAGACAGGTAAAGCTGTAGTTAAATCACGTTTATAAAATTCTCACAAGCAGTAACAGAATATCTTGTTGTCAAGTTTTTGGGTTGGGAATCAAAACAAGTATAGTACTAACCATACCACGGGCGGGGGCTTGAACCCGGTTTGAGAGTCGTAATCGTGTCATTACGACCCCCAAGGAGTCAGGTGGGGCACTAGGGGAAGGGAACATAATTTTGTTAGTACCCACAGTCGATAGTCAACTTCAAACACCTTTTATTGTACAGCAACTAAAGAGTTAAGGGACTGCCCGCACATGTCAAACCTGTCCTGGAAGAGAGTTTGGAAACCTAATGAATGAAGCTACAAAAAGGGGAAGAGAGTGATTTCTTGATAGTTTACATTCATGTTCCTATTATTTAAAAGCTGATCCTCTTTTAAAGATAAATCTGTTTACCTTATTCCTAGCATATTTTTCACCACGAATTGTAATGAAAAGGTGCAAAAAAAACCCATCCAAATTGGGGGGTTTGAACTCACGGTCAAGAGAGTCTTAAAACTCCAGACTGACTGTTAGCCACTGGCCCGGGTTAATAAATTCATAATATTTTCCACCATATGCTAACCTTCCCGTGGTGTATAAAATACCTAGTTGGATAATTTATTGTGGCCAGTGGCCCGGGCTGCCTCGGTCTCACTTTTGATTATCAACCCGGTTCAAGACCCCCCCTTGGTTGTTTTATTTGCCTAGCATATCTCCTTGTATTGTAATTGATTTGCACAAAAAATGAGTTCCTTTGGGCTGTTTAAATTTTTAAGGTTCAAATAATAAGATATCACAAGAACCCCAAAGGAAATAAGTCACTTTTTCGACTTTTGGTTTATCTTGATAATTTACACAAAATTTACTATGTATGATAATTTGTGTAAGGCATTTATTACCTGTACCTAAATAAACATCCCTTTATATATTCTCTTAGATGTAAAGTGGGAAGGGAGGCTTGTTAGGTGGCGGGGGGATGGGTAGAATGGTAGGGAAGGGGCTCTTTGGGGGCAGGGTGTTGATAGGGCCGGTAGTGGGTGGCAATTAAGAGGGGAGGAGGGGTGGGGATATTGAGGGAGAGAGGGGGATGATGTGTTGTGCGGTGGGTGGGGGTGGAGGAATGGGGGTTCTTGAGGGGAGAGCACCTGCAAGGGGTGGGGTGGGGGTATGAAGGTCGCTGGCAATGTCAAGTCAGTTCGCCGAACATTTCTGCCAGGCAACTAGTGTTAGCAGGTACATCAGTCTGTCAACAAATTTATACACTGAGAGGTTTATATGTGCCTTTTCAGTTTATATACCTTTTAGAATTTTCTGATTCCAGGGTTTTTGGAATTTCAAGTATTATTTTGGGGCGAACAAGTTACGTGCCACCTTAAACCCTTGGCCCGACAGGCTTCAAACCAATGAACCAGGCTAAAATGAACCAGGCTATCAATGAACCAGGCACAATGAACCAGGGGTATCAATGAACCAGGCTATCAATGAACCAGGTATCAATGAACAAGGCTATCAATGAACCAGGCTATCAATGAACCGGCCTGAACCAGGCTATCAATGAACCAGGCTATCAATGAACCAGGCTATCAATGAACCAGGCTAAAAATGAACCAGGCTATCAATGAACCAGGCTAACAATGAACCAGGCTATCAATCAATCAACCATCTGTCTCAAAACAAAACTAGCTGGATATTCTCTCAAATAAAGGTCGCCTTCCTCCCTCACATCCACATTCTATTACCCCAATCCACTCTAGAAAAAAATGGGCGGCATAAAAACACCCTGCCGAGAGGAAGGGGGGCCCTTCTTGCAGGAAGTTGTTTACAATATATCACATACGTAATCCAGGTGTTATGAACTTGAAAAAAGATGTTTTGACAATTCTACCCTTCAATCGGGTAGCTTGATGCTGGGACAATACGAATGGCAGACCAAGTTATTCTCGTTTACTATTTATTTTGGTGTGACTACCCAACACAAGCGGTCAATAAAAGAGACACTTGTGCAAAATCTGGGTATCATATTCTGGAAACGTGTCTCCAGCCAGTGGCTTCCTCAGTCCAATACAGAAAGAACGGTGGAAGGGTGAGGAGTTAATCGGGCTATCTGGCTGGAGTCGATGAATAAAGATACCCAAATGTTTCACAAGTGTTTTTTTATAAATTTGCCGGTTTTTCTAAAACCCATTTATACAGTGTTGGAAAAAACCTGATACTGGGTTTTCTTGTTCACCCTCGCTTTTCACTAGGATGTTTTGTATCGTTTTTCCTGTCTCACTTTCTTCTTTATATTAATTTAGGAAATTTGCAAAAACGTTAAACCAATATTTTTTTGATAAAAATTATGATCCCCCTCGGTTGCTTTCAAAAGAGCAGTTTAAATAATTTCTCGTATTACCAAAAAATATATGTTTAACTGAATTATTAAACTCTTTCCCCAACTTTCTGTAGTCCCCAAAATTTGGGTTTTCCCCGCCTGTGGGGTTTTTTTTTTTTTGGTACTCCAGTCTAGAGAGTACACGTGTCCCCCGTAAGTTTTTTTGGGGTTTTTTCCAATCTTTTTTTTCTTACAGTTGTGATAATATCAGTATTGTGATCCTTGGGGCATAAGAACTTGCAACGCCACCATTCATAGGACAAAAAATTTAATTTTCGTCGATTACGAAATTTTAAATTTTTGGGGTTTTATTCTGTTCTAGCTTTTTTGAAATTTTCCCAGTTGGTAGCGGGGAACTTGGCCTTTTTTTATATTCTTTTTTTGGTTTTGTAACCGTTAGAAGTTTTGGGGTAACCCGTAGGGGGGGAAATACCTTCCCATTCACACTATAGTATTGTCTGGGAAAGATAATACAGTGTTATGATATGTTTTTTCCAACAACTTTTGATTTAAATGGTGTATGTAACAGTGTTGCGAGTGTTGAGTTACTGGGGGTATGTAACAGTGTTGGGGTGTTAAGTTACTGGTGTATGTAACAGTGTTCCCAGGTTAAGTTACTGGTGTTTTTAAAGTGGGAGTGTTAAGTTACTTTTATGAAAAAATTTGCGAGTGTTTTTTTCTGGTGATGTAAAATGTTGTAGTTTTAAATTTTTCTGGTGTATGTAACAGTTTTTAGTGTTAAGTTACTGGTGTATGTAACAGTGTTGTGAGTGTTAAAATTACTGGTGTATGTAACAGTGTTGTGAGTGTTGTTACTGGTGTATGTAACAGTGGGAGTGAAAATTACTGGTGTATGTAACAGTGTTGTGAGTGTTAAGTTCTGGTGTATGTAACAGTGTTTGAGTGTTGGGGTTACTGGTGTATGTAACAGTGTTGTGGGGTGTTAAGTTACTGGTGTATGTAACAGTGTTGTGAGTGTTAAGTTACTGGTGTATGTAACAGTGTTGTGAGTTTTTAATTACTGGGGTATGTAACAGGGGAGTGTTAAGTTACTGGTGTATGTAATTTTTGGGTGTTAAGTTACTGGTGTATGTAACAGTGTTTGGTGTTGAGTTACTGGTGTATGTAACAGTGTTGTGGGGTTAAGTTCGGTGTATTTTAACAGTTTTGGTTTTTTAGTTACTGGGGTATGTAAGTGTTGAGTGTTGGGGTTACGGGGTTTTATGTAACAGTGGGAGTGTTTAGGGGTGTAAATGTGCTAGAGTAAGTTGAGCTCTGGCTTAGGGATCGACGTCAAACTTGAGATGTGCTTGAAAGGGTTTATCTCATGTTCTTGATCCCCGTGTCCAAACCCCCTGTTTTATCCTCGTGTTCTTGTTTTGTGTTCTTGAGCCTCGTGTTCTTGTTCCTCGTGTTCTTGATCCTCGTGTTCTTGAGCCTCGTGTTCTTTTTCCTCGTGTTTTTTATCCTCGTATTTTTTATCCCCCTTTTTTGGCCCCGTGCCCTTAGCCCCCGGTTTTGATCCTCGTGTACTTGATCCTCATGTTCTTGATTCTCGTGCCCTTTTCCCTGTTTTTTATCCGGGTTTTTATCCTCGTGTTTTTTATCCTCGTGTTTTTTATCCCCGTGTTCTTTTTTGTGCTTTGATCCTCGTGTTTTGGCTCTGTTCTTGATCCTCGTGTTCTTGATCCTCGTTTTTCTTTATCCTCGTGTTCTTGATTCGTGTTCTTGTTTTTCGTGTTCTTGATCCTCGTGTTCTTGAGCCCGTGTTCGGCCTGTTTTTTGATCCTTGTTTTGCCCCTCGTGTTCTTGTTTTTCGTGTTCTTGATCCTCGTGTTCTTTATCCTCGTTTTTTTGCCCCTTTTGTTCTTGATCCTCGTGTTCTTTTTTCGGGGATCCTTTTTCCCGTTTTTTTGCCCCTCGTTTTTTTGAGCCTCGTGTTCTTGAGCCTCTTTTTTGATCCTCGTGTTTTTGCCCCCTTGTTCTTGAGCCTCGTGTTCTTGTTCCTCGTGTTCTTGATCCTCGTGTTTTTTTTCCCCTCTGTTCTTGAGCCTCGTGTTCTTGAGCCTCGTGTTCTTGAGCCTCGTTTTTTTGCCCCTCGTGTTCTTGATCCTCGTGTTCTTGAGCCTCGTGTTCTTGACCCCCGTTTCTTGCTCGTGTTCTTGATCCTCGTGTTCTTGTTCCTCATTTCTTGAGCCTCGTTTTTTTGATCCTCGTTTCCCCGGCCTGTTTTTTTGCCCCCTCGTGTTCTTGCCCCCGGTTTTTAAAAGCCTGTGTTCTTGTTCCTCGTGTTCTTGATCCTCGTGTTCTTGACCCCCCGTTTTTTTGAGCCCCCGTGTTCTTGAGCCTCTATTCTTGCCCCCGTGTTCTTGATCCTCGTTTTTTTGGCCTCGTGTTCTTGTTCCTCGTTTTTTTGTTCCTCGTGTTCTTGTTCCTCGTTTTTTTTGATCCTCCTGTTCTTGAGCCTCGTTTCCCCTTTTTCCCCTCGTGTTTTTTTTGTTTCTTGTTCCTCGTGTTCTTGATCCTCGTTTTTTTTGACCTCTTGTTCTTTTCCCCGTGTTCTTTTCCCCTCGTGTTCTTGAGCCTCGTGTTTTTTTTCCCCGGTGTTCTTGTTTTCGTGTTCTTGATCCTCGTGTTCTCTAGTTGTTACAGTATGTGAAGAAAAAGATATATCCCCCCAAGGGATACATTCGGATTCAGAAAGTTGTTTATTGTTTTTTAGGTCCAATGATTTGGGGCCCCAAAGCTCCGGGCCCCCTGTTGATAATGTTGAGCTGCGGCTCTTGGTCCTGTGGAAGGTTTTAAAAGGCAGTTTGGGGATCCTGTTGATGTTAAGCTATAGCTCTTGGTCCTTTAAAAAAGGTTTGGGGAGTTGTAGCTTTGGGGAACCTATAGAAGATGTTGGGTTTCACTTCCATGTCCATGTTTGTTTAAGAATTTGGAATATTAATGTTCATGTGATAACTTGTTAATGTTTCTTTAATTTGCTTCAAAGAATTTTTGTTTGGCTGCATTAAAATTTAAGATAGTGAATTGCCGTCAGTCCCCCGAGGCTGGGAGTTATGCAGAAGGGGAATCCTTTCCCCCTTGATCGCACACTAAACGAAGTTTTTTGGTATGTTTGGGGTTTTCACAGAAAGTCGCACATCTTAAGATATAAATATTACTGGCAAGTCAAAAATTTTAAAAAAAGGTTACTAGACCTGTAGACATTCAAAAAAGCTTTTTTTTTGTGTCATCAAGTATTCAGTATTATCTTAGGGATTGTGTTAATAAAAAGAGGAACCAGAGGTCGACTGACAGTTGAGATGATAGCTGAGTCTTCTAGTAGGGGACGACTTCAAAAATTTTTAAAAGTATTTGATGGGGGACGTTTCCCCTTTTTTAAAAAAACGATGGGTCTAGTGCCATGATTTTTTTTTTCGTCTGTATCTTCACTTGGGGAATTTCCTATCAAGGAGCCTTCTGTGCCTATCAGTCTAATGTCATCTAGAAAACTTTGAGTTTACTGGTCAATCTGCGCCTGATTTCCCCCCTGCTCAAGCGGGGGAATAAGATAATTTATGCTATTACGAACACAATACACTAAGACGCCCCCCGGGGCAGTAAATAATTATCTTCGGACAAAGAAAACCTCAAAAAAATAATGCAAACACAAAGGGAAAAATTTTAAAAAGTACCTGAATGTACCCCCCGCTAATATAGTACACTATATAAAAATTCCATGCGCGGGGACCCCCCAGCCCCAAAAAAATGTGATCAGCCGTGGGGATTTTTTCTCCAAATTCAACTTCAATAACAAAAAAAAAAGGTGGGCCAAAAGTAAACCAACCCCTAAATGAAAAAAACCAAAGTTTCCCCAAACATCGGGGGTTTAACCTATGTCTAGAACAAATTAACTCTGTGGTTTTTGGAGGTTTCCCCCGGAAATTCCTTTAAAAAGGGAAAAGGAGGAGAAGATGCAAACTAAAAAAGAGAGGCCCCCCCTTACGGGAAAAAAAGGGGGCAAAAATAAAGGCGGTTGGGGGAGGCCAATATCTCGAAATACGTAGTGAGACACTAGTCAGAGAAATAAAAAACATCAATTAAAACAAAAGGGAAATTTTTTACAGGAATCAAGAGACGGGGGAAAACTAAAATCCATAAAAAAATTGAAAAAACCCCCTAAGTATTTTTTTTCCCCATGCAAAATCAAAGTCAAAAACAACAACCAGTATTGGGCACCTCTTAAACCGGATGGGCCCCACACAGATGACAGAAAGGGAAAAAGAGTGAGTTATTTAAAACCCCGTATGACTCAGTCTTTGGAGCCACTAACCAGACTGAAAATCAAAATTGTTTTTTTTGAGAGTGCCACAGGGGAAGGCAGACACATGCCTTTCCCCACATCACCACGACGAAATGACTTCGAAAAAAGGAATAAATGACATGCCCATGCACCCGCTCCAGGCCCAGACTCATGGAACTCCGTGTTCACCCCAAAACTGCAAAACCCCTTAAAACATGCTTTTTTAAATCCTATGGAGAGGGGGGATGGACACTGGGGGCGTCCCCCCCTCTACTAAAAACAACAGACTTTTCCCCCCCCCAAAAGGGGGGGGTAAAGCAATAGCAAAAAATAAGACCAATTGCGCTAACGTCCCCCATCATAAAAATCTTTTTTAAAAGGGGTTCCAAAAAAACAAGATCGCCAAACCCCCTTGGGGGCCCATCAATTGCACAACCCAGGGGAGCATGGGTTTTTTAGCAGGGCCCTGTCTGTCCCAACTACTGGACCACTACGACAAAAAGGCCTGGATGCTCTAAAGATAAACAGAATCAGATGTTATATACACAGATTTTGCAAAAGCCTTTGACAAGTGTGACCATGGTGTAAAAAGCACACAAAAAAGGGGGTAAAGGAATAACAGGGGAAAATTGGTAGATGGATCTAAATTTCCTAACATGGAGAAACACAAAGAGGTAGGTCAACAGAGTAAAAATTCCCGGGGGAGCTTCGTGGCTCTATTCCCAAAAAGGAAAGTACTTGTTTTCCCCCCCCCTTCCCCATCCTCTTTTAGACATTGACAGGGATATAAGCCACAGTGCTGTGTCTTCCTTTGCAGATGACACCCGAATCTGATGACGGGGTCCACCGTTGAAGACACTGAAGACTCCAACAGACATAAATCAAATTTTTTAAATGGGCTGCAGAAAAAAATGAAGTTAAGTGAAAATTTCCCCAAATTCTCAGATACGGAAAACGTGAAAAATTAAAAAAACTCATGGGGGTAAAAACCCAATTCCAACCCCCGGGAAAACTAATTTAAAAACCTGGGGGGTGATCATGTCAGAGGATCTCCCTTTTTAAGGACCATAACAATGTAGCAATTGCATCTGCTCGAAAATGACAGGATGGATAATGAAACCCCCTTTAAAACCCGTGACAAAGCCCATGTTGACACTTTACAGATCCTTGTTCAAATTTGGCTGGAATATTGCGCCCCTAACTGCCCTTTTTTAAGGCGGAAAGCCCCGAAAATGTGCAGAAAACCCCCGACGCGCATAACTGGGGATAAACCCCTAACCCTTTTTTGGGGAAAGCTTGAAGTTCCAAACCTTTTTTTTCTCTAAACCAGGCGGGGGGAAACCCTTATTATATACACATGGAAAATTCTCAAGGATTAGTACCAAACTTGCACACGAAAATCCCCTACGAAAGCAAAGATTCGGCAGGCGATGTTACATCCCACCAATGAAACAGGGGTGCCATTTAACACGTTGAGGGACAAAACAAAAGTGCCGGGCCAAGATTGTTCAACTGCCTCCCAGCATACATCGGGAACAACAAGCCCATTTGCCTTGCAGGCACTGGACAGGCCCTCAAGTCGTCCTGATCAGCCGGGCTGTTTGTACGTTGGACTGCGTGGCCGCCCGCCTGGGATCAGGCTCTGGTAACAGGAGGCCTGGTCCAATCGGGCCGCGGGGGGTACCCCTGGAATTCCTCAGGAGACTCCAGGTAGACTCCAGCAAGATGTTATGGGACAGACAACTGAGTTCACTCACTGCAATGCTGTTTCCATCTCTTCAAGAACAACTAGGAGTGTACTCAGTCTGCTAGTGAAGCTTTGACTACATCCAAGGCAGTAAATATAAATCAGTTATATTTATAATCCCCAGTTGATTGACGTATAAATCTGACAGCGAATCACCCAAAACCCTCTAGCTGCGAATTTGGCTGGAATTGAATAATGCAAGAAGTGGTTGTGTGATAAAAACCTAATAAATTAAGACTCACGAAATCGTAAAACAGTTGCAAAGGTACTCGGAAAACAGTTGCAAGGTACTCGGTAATAACAGTTGCAAGGTACTCGGGTTTAAAATTGTAAGCGGTCTGGCAATGACGGGTTTCAAGGTCTCGGTAATAACAGTTGCGGGAATAACAGTTGAAGGCACTGGGTAATAACAGTTGCAAGGTTTTTGGAATAGCAGTTGCAATTAAAGGGGGGAATAACAATTGAAAAGGGACTGGGAAAACAGTTGCAAGGTTCGGGGTAATAACAGTTCCAAAGGGTTTTGGATAATAAAGTTGAAGGGTTTCTGGAAAAAAGTTTAAAAGGGAAACCCCCGTAATAACAGTTGCAAGGTACTGGGTAATAACAGTTGCAAGGTTCTGGGAAAAGCAGTTGCAAGTTACTGGGTAATAACGGGTTTAAGGTCTGGGTAACAACGGGGGCAAGGTTCTGGATAATAACAGTTGCAAGGTACTGGGTAAAACAGTTGAAAAGGGAGTGGGTAATAACAGTTGCAAGGTACTGGGAATAACAGTTTCAAGGTACTGGGTAATAACAGTTGCAAGGTACTGGGAAAACAGTTTCAAGGTACTGGGTAAAGGGTTTAAAAGGGACGGGGAATAACAGTTGCAAGGTACTGGGTAAAACGGGTTCCCAATAGGGTAATAACAGTTGAAAAGGGAGGGGAAAAACCCGGGGGGTACTGGGTAATAACAGTTTAAAAGGAATGGGTAATAACAGTTAAAGGTAATAACAGTTGCAAGGTACTGGGTAACAACAGTTGCAAGGTTCTGGATAATAACAGTTGCAAGGTCTGGATAATAACGGTTTTAAAGGGACTGGGAAAAAATTTCCCCAAAGGGACGGGGGAATAACAGTTGCAAGGTACGGGGGAAAAACAGTTGCAAGGTACTCGGTAATAACATTTGAAAATACTGGGTAATAACAGTTCCAAAGGGACTGGGAATAACAGTTGCAAGGTACTGGGTAATAACAGTTGAAGGTTGGGGTAATACCAGTTGAAATTTTTTTTAACAGTTGCAAAGTTTGGGGAAAAACAGTTGCAAGGTACTGGGCAATAACAGTTCCCGTTTCTGGGTAAAAACTTTCGGGCTGGGTAAAACTTTTCGGTTTTGGGAAAAAAGGCAAGGTACTGGAAAAACGGGCAATTGGGTAATAACAGTTTAAAAGGGACGGGGAAAAAAAGTTTCAAGGTACTGGGTAATAACAGTTGCAAGGTACTGAAAAAAGTTTCAAGGTACTGGGAATAACAGTTTAAGGGGTTTGGGGAATAACAGTTTAAAAATACTGGGTAATAACAGGAAGGTACGGGGGAAAAACATTTTGCAAGGTACTGGGTAATAACAGTTTCAAGGTACTGGGTAAAAACTTTCAAGGTACGGGGAAAAACAGTTGCAAGGTACTCGGTTACCCCTCCCAAAAAAAACAGATTCTAATCTTTCCTGAAACCAGTTTTTTTAAAAACAATATTGTTTAAACTTTTTCTGTCCTATTAGTTTTTAAAAACAGATATACTGTAATTATTATTTTTTTTTAAAACATCAGCCGATTCCCCCCAAAACAGGGGGGGCCCCAAAAGAAAAACTTTCATCATCATTCACTCCATCACTGTCTTGCCAGAAGGGGTTTTTACACTACAGTTATAAAAAAAGCAACATTAACACCCCCAAATGCCGGCTCTGTACTTCCCCCCTCCAAATAAGTCCGGGGCCGCCGGGGTTTTCCGAATCCCCCTTATAAATGTTACTTTGCTCACACTCCAACAGCACGTCAAGTATTAAAAACCATATGCCTCCATTCACTCCCCTCAAAAAAACTCACACATGCTTGCTGGAAGTCCAAGCCCCCACACAAAAAAAAAAACTTCCCCCTCCCCCCCAAACCCTTTTCCCGGGCCCACCCCTACCCCCTCCTTCCCCCCCCTACAGATTTATACCCTCGAAGTCACTCCCCTCTTCCCCTTTCCCTTTCTCTACATGTCCAAACCACCTCAACAACCCCCCCCCAGCTCTCTGGACAACCCTTTTTTGGAATCCCACCTCCCCAATTTCCAAAAAACCCAATTCTCTGCATTATATTCACACCCACATTGACCTCCCCACATGACATCTCCACTGCCTCCCCCTTTCCTCTTTTTAACATTCATCACCCATAACCACACCCATATTTTAAAGCGTTGGTATAACTATACTCTCATACATTCCCCTCTTTCTTCCCCCGGAAAAATTTTTGTCTCCACAGACTCTGAAGTGCTCCACTCCCCTTTTCCCTCATCAATTTATGATTCCCTCATCCTTCATAGACCCACCCCCCGACATGTCCCCCCCAAATATCTGAATACATTCACCTCCTCCTACTCCCCCTTTCCAATGGGGATATCCAATCTTTCGTCACCTATTCTTTTTGTTATCCTCATCACCTTACTCTTTCCTATATTCACTTTCAATTTTCTTTTACACACCCTACCAAATTCATCCACCAACCTCTAAAACTTCTCTTCAGAATCCCCAAAAAAGCACAGTGTCACGGAAAAAAAAAACCGGACAACTCCCACTTTTTTTGCTTCTTTATCTTTTAGCCCAACCCTCTTGAAACCTCGCATTCACTTCCCCCCCTAAAAAATATTGAACAACCACGGTGACATCCACATCCTTGTCTACTGTAGATATGAAAAAAAAAAAAAAGAAAAAAGAATATTATAGGGGTGATTATTATTGTATTTGAATACTCGCGATTCTATAACCTTCACAAGTATTAATTAGGCACGGGGGGACTAGGTCTTATCTTGATCACGCATAACTGAACCTCTTCAAAAAAATTTAGTTTCTTATCAATTTTTTTCTATCAATATATTTTAAACAAATTGACTTACAAGTCGTCCCTTTAAGATACCAATCAGGTTTTTTTTTTTTTTAGAAAAGGGGAAATAGTAAAAAAATTTGGCGCTGGGGGGGGAAGGTAGGAGCAGGCTGGGACCGAAAACAACGATCATCGCACCACCAGCAAAGCCCCAAACAAGTTGCATGGAACTTCCCGGTCGGCAGTAATGGCCCAAAAAGGAAAAATCGTCGCTCGCACATCGTTTGCAAACCTGGATCGACGGGGGGAAACAGACAACAGGGGCATGTGAGAGATGGCGTGAGGCAGGAAAAAAAACAACCATCATCAGAAACAAAGCTGACGGGGGTAATTGGGGGGAAAAAATGGAAAAAAAATTACGCACAAAAACCAAAAGCATTTATCACAGTAATGGAAAGTCCCGAAAAAAATTTTGTTGACGACAATGAAAGATTTGCAAACAATAGTTTCGGGGGGAGGAAGGGGGGGGAACTGGGTCCCCCCAAACAACTCGGGGGGGTTGCTTACTTGTTTACGTTCTGCATCACGCATTTTTTCCTTTGTCATCCATAAAACAAACAGGGTGGCTTTCCCCGCGAATGTTCTATTTATTCCCAAAAAAAGGGATCTTTGAAGGAAGACCACACTTTTTTTTATACTGGCATTTTTTATGCTCATCTACATGGCTTGGGGGGGCCCTTTTTTTTCCCCGGCCTTTGAGGAGGAATATGAGAAGCAGGAAAAGGGGAACTTCCTTGGAGACACCAATCCCCCATGAGAGTGAATGACCCCTTAACGTTAAAATGTGACTTTTTCTACGATCGATGACCTCATCTTCACGTGGGGCAACATGTCTGCCGGAGGGGGCACCCCCAAAAACCCCAGGTGGGGGTACCCTGGAGTTTTTTTTTTGTTCGCTTTTTTTCGCCACTATTTGGGGAAATCACTCTTTTTGCCAATTTTTGGTAAAAACGCTCTTTTTTGCCACTATCGGTAAGTCGCTCTTGTCACCCCCATCGGTAAGGGCTCTTGTCGCCACTATCCGGGAAGGAATTGCTCTTTTTGCCACTATCGGTAAAGTCGCTCGTCGCCACTACGGTAAGTCTCTCTTGTCGCCATTATCGGTAAGTCGCTCTTGTCGCCATATCGGTAAGTCGCTCTTGTCACCACTATCGGTAAGTCGCTCTTTTTTGCCACTATCGGTAAATTTTCCCCTTTGCCACTATCGGTACGTCGCCTTGCTCATTGCTCTATCTTGTCCAATTATCATACCCCCTTTGGGGGATGCGAAAGTACATTAAAAAAAATTAACCCCTGTCCCCGCCCGTAGGCATGCCCTCCCCCTAGTGAACCAATTAAGAGTATAGCAGTCGGAGCCCCCTTTTTGTGCTGATTGTTGGTTCATCAGCCAAAAACGAGAAACCCGCCAATTCTGTGAAGAGATGTCTTCAACTCGTGGAACAGAATAGGAAGGCTTCTCACCGTGTTTTTGCTTGCAATACCGTCTTGTAAATATTTGTTGTAAATAGTGTAATTATCTGTATGTTATTTAATGAAGAAAATTTAGTTTTGATTTTGCCACCAAAAAAAATGGCTGGGTTTTTGTGCCCCCTATATCCATCCTGTGGACGGTAGCGCAAGAGCTTTTGGGTACCCAAAAACCTAGGAATTTTAAAAAGGGGGGTTTAAAAATTGTACATTTGGTTTTTATCCATTTCATTTTTTCTGTTAAAAACAAATTTAGGAAATTTGCTTAGTATAACTTATCTTATTTTCATTTAAGATATCTTGACTTCCCCCATGGTTATTATACGGGGCATCTTATTCCTCAATAAGTGGACAATTAAGCACATAGTGTTCAAGACAGGACCATATGCCTGATCACATAATTTGCATTTAGTTTGATCATCATCTGTGTTCTCCCAAACTCCAAAAAAGTACTTCCCCCCCAAAAACCGGGCCCCTACAACATCAATCTATTCACATTGCAATTTTCTCCCAAACATACTTATCTAGTTCATGTTATCAAAAGTGGGGTATAGATCTCCCCGGGGTTTAACTGCATTCCTATAGCAATCATTTTCATTTTTTTTTCCCCCCTAATATTATTCCTAATGCTAAACACAGATATACCAAAGTTATATTCTACATTCTCCTTCTGGGTACTCTTCTTGGCTAACATATCAACCTTTCCCCTTGAAGGAGTAATCCAATGTGTGATGGAATCCATAGAAATTGTACATTAATTCATTTGCCCCGGGTTTTTTTGAGTATCTACACCGGGTTTTTCTCCTATGAGCATGCTGTTAGAGTCATTATATGGGCCAAGAGCCCCCAGTGATGACATGGAATAGTAATGATGATAAAACCCCAAGCTCGGGCCCCAAATTTATTTTTTAATGCCTTAGGATTGCAAACAACTCAGTTTGCAGTGTAGCCCCAGTTGTTAATTTTATGCCTAGTTCAACATTTTTTATTATTGTTCTTAACTAGGGGGGTGGCAACCAGAGCAGATGCGCCTGCCAGAAGCCCTGTTTGGAACCCATCAGTGTATATAACTTGTGAAAATTTTATTACTACCAGCGGGGGCGAAAATTTTTTTTTGAGCATTTTTAACAAGTGATTTGGAAGGGATTATTAGCAATGAGCTTTTGGGAGGGGCTTGCAGGTATGTAAAAATTTAAAACACATCTTCCAGGGGGGGGTGAAACCTTTTGTTGTCTACAGAGATGCAATTCATGCAGGTTAAAAAACTTAATGTAATTGTTTTTTTCCAAATCTATTTAGACCTATGAGTATTTACTTCTAGACATTTAGTAAGATTCAGGACAGTGTCTGGTTTTTTTTCTTAACATTCTAATACCAAGTACAGTATTAATCTCAACAACCCCCCTCACTGATACTAGTAATACCAACCCCCTTCCCTTTTCTATTAAGAATTTGTAGATTTGGGACAGCCAAGAATAATTTTCTTAACCCAAAAAGGGTCGGAGAGAACTTTCTTTTGGCTAATATCAACATGGGAGCATAATCAATTAAGGCCCAAAAAAGGGCTATGTACATCATTCTCACGATTCAAAACATTAGCACCATAGTTGGGGTTGTCCAAAACAACAGCTTTAAACATTTACCCCTTTTTGTTTTTTTTATTTAGTTGTGGTATAGTGGATTTTTAAAAAAGGGGTACATCTACAAAGATATCTGTAAGTTTTAACTGAAATTTTTTCACCCTTCAAAAAAATGGGTGGGGATTTTTTTTGCTTGTTAATATTTTTTTTTGGGGGAAGATATTACGAGGCCTAGTCATTAAAATTTTTCTTGAACTTCATTAAGAACGGATCATTTTTTTATGCCCTGTTGTATGGATAAAAAAAGTCATCAGCATAGCTTATAGCTATATGTTTAGGTGAGGCAGGGGCATTTGGGGGAGCATTAATCAGAATATTAAATAGCATGGGACGGGTCCCCCTCTTGGGACCAAAAGGGCATTTCTTTAGACCCCGCTTCAAAAAACCTTGGGGGGGGGAAAAAACTCTTTTGGGGCAGGTATCCTATTACCCCCAAGAAAAGGGTACCACCAATATTCATTTTGGCTAGTTCTTTTGTTTTAACAGTTCTGTTTGCGATATCAAATGCAGATTTTAGATCAAGAAATGGGGAAAACGGGGTGGGGGTGAGAAAGGGGGAAAAAAATTCCCCGCACACTCTTTTTTGGGAAACCCCTAGGGGGAAGGGGGGGTTGGTGTCTGATTCTATAGTACAGTCTGTTAAATCATTCTTTAAAAAAAATTTCCCCAAAAACAGCTAGTTTGGGGGATCGGTCTAAATGTTCAGGCTTTGGGGTTTGGGATAGGCACAATGAGACTATTGGCCCGGGGGAAATGGAAGGGCCCCCTCACTGTAACTGGTATTATACAGTCCAAAAAAAGGATTATTGGGGCCCCTCCTTTTAGTTCGGGGGAATATCATAGGTTATACCATCCCCCCCGGGGGCAGTTGATGCCTTTTTGTTAATGCATTATCTAATTCATACTGGGGGAAGAGGCAATCATTTTTAACAATATTTTGGCTCATAAAATTAACCCCGTTTCAACATTTCTTCAAAGCACTCCCCTAAGTTTTCCCCTAATATGAGATGGCGGTTTTTTATGCCTGGGTTTTTGGACCCTCATTTATGAGGTCATTTGTTTTTTGGAAAAAAGGGGTAAAACAGCCAGTCTTTTTCCTGGTTATTTTTTTAAAATTTTCCCCCAATTTAAAAGGGAGCCCCCCTTTTAAACCACTAACGAATTTTCCCCCTTTGGCCCCCAAATTCTTCCCCTTTTTTTTCCCCTTTCTTTTTGGGGAAAAAAGGGGGAAAGTTCGGGGGAAAAGGGCGGGGGCTAACCCTTTTGCTTTCCAACCCCCCCAAATAAAAATTGTTGGGGGGTACCCGAAAGGGCATTATAATATTTACATTGGTTTTTTTTGGGGATTTCTTAAGGTTTATGTTTTTTTTTCCTGCCATTGATCTGTAGTACAGTCTCAATAGTGGAAAAAAGATCATCATTAATTTTTTTTTTCCCCGTGGGATAAATTTTTAACCATTGATCCAAGTGGTTAATCAAGTTTTTTGTTTTGGGGGTTTAGAATAATTTCCCCCCTTCTGTTTTTTTGCCCCTTTTTGGGGGATATGATCAAGATTGACAGTTGTGAGTTTTGGGGAAATGATCGAAGAAGATCATAACTTGACAGAGCTGCATCTTTAAAGGTTTTAAAACCAGACAAGACTAATATGCCTCCATAGGGGTGGGCTCAGTAGTGCCAAAAACAAAAATTTTTATGCTCATTTGAAATTTCTAGTTTAGTTCCATTTTGTTTGTTATAGACCCCCAATATTTTAAAAGTCTATTAAAGTCTCCAAGTATGAGGGTAGGTTCACTATTGATGCGATCTGGTAAAGCATCAGGTCGAAGCGGTTTGGGTTTTGGGGGATAAAGTTTTAAAAAAGTTTAGGAAAAAAACGCCTCGTATCCCCCTGAAAACCTGATACTGCATGTTTACTCGACTCTGCAGGGTAAAGGGGGGGAATGAGGGGCCCTTTTCTGACTACATCAAACAACAGTTGGTTGCCTTTTAAGTTAAAGCTGCATATCCAGACAACTTTGGGGGGGGGAATTCCTTTTTCAGCTCTTCCCCTTTAAAACAGATGAATAATTTTATTCTTGGTTGCACTAATATGATGTGGGGAACCCCGCTTCCTAATGGAAAAAAGTTCCGGGGTTGAAATTTTTTCCAAAAAAAAAGGAGTTATTACAATCTCTTGTTTAAGATTTTAAGATATTTTTTTTCCCCACAGTGGAGACACTTAAGAGAAAAATAGTTTTTTATTTTTTATCTTCAAAACCCTTTTTTTTTTTTGCTTTTTTCCGGGGAATTTGTTTCAGTTAAAAGTCAACATTTGTCCCCAAAGTGATTGGCTTCTTTTTTTACAAATGGCTTAAATTGAATTTTGGGGGTTGTTATGCTTTTTTTAATCATAAAACCCCTTTGGAGCATCATTTTGACTACATATATTTATTAAACTTTTCAGCATCTGTTCAAGATGCTCTTTTTTTTCCGCAAGTTTGTTAAAATTTTTTAGGAAGATCGGAAAAAACAAATGCGTTTTTCCGGGGGGAATTTCTGAAAAAATTCTTTGTCTAACACATAAAACCCTTTAAAAAAACCCCTTGGAAATCAGTGTTTTTTGTTGGTCCCCGGGCATGCCCACCCTCTTTTTTTGGGGGCCTGGGGCATCTGACTCATCTGGTTCCAGGGGTTAATGTGTGGTGTCCGTCTGACTGTTGGAGATGGTTATTGGGAGGGTGACATACTTACCCCAAAAAAATTAGGTGGGGGGGAAAAGGTATGGGGTGGTGAACTATCAGTAGTTCCCATGTGCTAGCAGGGGGGGGTAGCTCCCCCACAATTGGTGTGTGATGGCACTCTGGTATCCCCCCGAATCATTTGGGAGGTTGGACTCATCCACATTTTTGGGGGTTCAGCCCCAGATCTTTTTGGGGAGACTGGATGGCCTCTCCCAAATGGCATTAAAGGACTGTTTTTTTTTTGTCGAAGGTTGTTTGGGGTTTCCACTGCAGTTCCTATGGGAAACTGTAACCCCTTCTTCTTTACAGTTAATACACTTTATTTTTGGTTTTTAAGGCCACTGTGCATTCCTTTTTGTGGAATGTTTCCCAGCACAACTTACCACACCAAGAATGGTATTCCACAGGCTACTGAAAAAAGACCATAGTGCTGGCATTTACCCACGTTGGGGGCGGGGGGGGTACAATTCGATGGGGGGAAATTGGAAAAGGACCCCCATATTTCGGGGGGGGGGAAAAGGGCCCCCCAACTGGTAATTTGGGGGTTTTTAATCTTTTGGGCCTTCATTCGTTTTCTTTTCTTTATTCTTATTCTTTTTTCATTATATTCAATCATTCACTTGAAATAATTCGTTATCATAATAAAATATTTTTTATATATTCTTTTAAAACATAAAAAAAGGGGTTTAGATATGCTCACCCGAGTCAGATGGGGGGGGTCCATGTCGAGAGGGTATCTAAAGATTATGATACCAAAACCCTTTTTTTAAATGATGCGTGTCTGATGGGGGGGATCAGCAAAACCCCATAAAAAGGGGTTTTAATAGATCCAAAAAGTTGTCATTTTTTTTCCACAAACACAAAGTTTTTTGAGTGTTTTTCCCCAAATGGATCCTCACCTTCGGATGTTCCTTTCTGCCATTTAGCCACCTACCCTGCAGCAGGGTGTTTTTTAAGGGGAATTCAGCCTTTCACGTCTTCCTTAGAAGAAAAAAGGTTCTTGCACCCTGTGTGCACCATGGACGTCTAGTTTCCTTGCCTACGAGTCAAAAAGAGCCCTACGTCGGCGCTCTAGCCCTTTTTTTACTTTTCCTTCTTTGTTTACTTATAAACATCTGGGGAACTATCATCATTGTCATCACCTGCAGAAATATATTCCTCTGTGACAGTTGCCATGTTTGCCGGTGATATTTTCTCATGTAAGACTCACAGTATTAATAATATGGTACAATAATGGATTGTACAGACAAGGTCTTACACCTAATCACAAATCACAAGATGAGAATAAAAAATTGGGTAGGTAATATTGATCACAAAATATTACACAAACAGGCTACTCCCCCCCAATATGAACCCCCATTAAAAAAAAAAAATTGCAGACATTACAAGTAATTAAAATGTCAAAAGGACACCATGAGTTTACAACTCGCTGAATTACACTGTATAAAATAAAATACTACATTAAAAAAACAATGACAAGGGAAATATTACTGCAATGTGAATTAATTGAAAAAATGAGCTGTCTTTAATTTTAAATTTCCCCAACAAGAAACCCCGTAATTTTATGCTTTTTAAAAAATACTGGAAAAAAAAATTTCCAAAAAAAACCCCAAAAAAAAACTAATATGCATTCGCACAATTAAAGGAAGTATAATACTAAAAAAATTTTACTGAGTTTTTTTTTTGCACTTGTCAGAAATAAACAATAAGTAAAAAAATAGAGCACAAAATACTATAAAAAAAAAAATTCAGAAATTAATCACTGGAGAACAAAAATTTAAGTTGCAGAAGTGATTAATGCAGCAAAAAAAAAAAAATTAATTTGCACTAATATTAGCTGAACACTTTAATTAACTTTTTTTGAAAAATTAATAAATACAAATTAAGGGGGGAAAAGGGGTAACATTTAACCTTTAAAATGAATATTAAGATGAATTTTTCAAAAATATTGAGCAAATTAATAAAAAAAAAATACAATGTATACAATGAAGAAGTAACACTTACTGGCTGTTGAACACAGAAATAAAAGGGTCATTTAAAGGGGGATCTCAAGACCAGGGTTCCACAGGTATCTCAAAAACCGGGGTTTCCCCTTCAGGTATCTGGGGGTAAGACCAGGGTTCAACAGGTATCTCGTGTAAGACCAGGGTTCACTTACAGGTATCTTTTAAGACCAGGGTTCACTTACAGGTATCTCGTGAAAACCAGGGTTCATTTTCAGGTATCTCGTGTAAGACCAGGGTTTTTTTTCAGGTATCTCGTGTAAGACCGGGGGTTACTTACAGGTTCCCCTGTAAGACCAGGGTTCACTTACAGGTATTTTCGTGTAAGACCAGGGTTCACTTACAGGTATCTGGGGAAGACCAGGGTTCACTTACAGGTATCTCGTGTAAGACCAGGGTTCACTTACAGGTATCTCGTGTAAACCCCCCGGGTTTTTTTTCAGGTATCTCGTGTAAGACCAGGGTTCACTTACATTTTTGTGTAAGACCGGGGGGTTACTTACAGGTATCTGGGGAAGACCAGGGTTCACCGGTTTTTGTGTAAGACCAGGGATCACTTGGGGTTACTTACGGGTTTTGGGTGGGCCAGGGTTCATTTAAAGGTATCTGGTGTAAAACCGGGGGTTACTTACAGGTATCTGTTGTAAGCCCGGGGGTTACTTACAGGTATCTGGTGTAAGACAGGGTTCCAGTTCAATGAACACTTCCAATTATGTACATGCACTTATTTAACTCAGGTTAATATCATTTTTTCATGGTTAGAAGTCTAACAAAAAACATGACACAAGGGTTAAAGTTCAATGAACATTTAAATACAAATACTTAACTGATACACACCTCAAAAAAGGAAAAAAAAAAAAAAAATGTTGCAATGACAATGAGAAAAAACAGTGTGGGCGACTTCTTTTGGCCACCCAAGGTAACTCACATATTACTGTTTATGCTGACGTATGTGGGTGGGTGTGTTCAGTTGTACATAGATGAACCGGTACCCAAACTCATATTTTTCTTACTTGTCATACATGTCACCATGTATGACAAGTGTTATCACTAAGGTTAAAATTTATTCTGCTGTCTTTTTTTTTTCACTTCACTGCCCCCTTGAGTGTTTGTTTTCTTAGTTACGAATAGGTGAAACAGGCCCAACAGAAATTGTATTGTAATATGGGGGGTTTTCCTGGGAAAATTTTCTGACTGCCCCTTACGACTGCGTATGTTGTTGCGTGCTACTGTTACGACTGCGTATGTTGTTGCGTGCTACTGTTACGACTGGGGTATGTTGTTGCGTGCTACCGTTACGACTGCGGGGTGTTGAGCGTATTACTGGAAAAATTTGCCACCTGCCCCGTTAGGGGGTTTGGGGGCCAAAAAAATACCTTGCAGAATAAAAGGGGGCCCCGGGGGAAATTTTTCCAGCTAAGTCTTTTAAAGACATAAAAGAAAGATATTTGGGGTTTGGGGCCCAGGGGTTTTCCGCTTCACCCAGGGGAAGGCTCCGACGGGAATCAGGTAACCCCCCCCCCGTATCTTTAGGTATGGGTATTTTGGGGGTTGCCCCCAAAGGGGTAATTTCAGCATTTCTGACATTGGGAATTAAATGCTGAATAGATTTGTACTTACTTGGTTAGGCCTTTTGGCCCCCAATGACGGGGTCTATTGGAAAAACTAGGCAACGCTTGCTTCTAACTATAAAAAGCAAAAACCCCAAATAGGGAGGTATTCTAGCCCCTTCCCGAGTATTTGTACCCGCCCCAAAATTTTCCCCCCGGTTGGAGGGGGGGAAAATTTGATCCCGGTATCGGGGTCTTGATTGAAGTAGTAGTGTCTTTTGAACTGTTGCAATGTCTTTCACTCAGTTGGGAATGTTTGAACCCGCACTTTCCCCACACTATTCGAACCACGTTTTTTATTTAGTTTGTGGTTTTTTCCAAAAAGGAAGACCAGTTACATTTCACTGTTATAGTTCTACCGCAGATTTCTGAGATTGTCAAAAAAAAAGAATCACACGCACTGATCACTATTGTTCCCAGTGTAAAGACTGATGTCCAAAAGGTGCGCATTTTTCCCTTTTTTTTTTTAAAGCAATCGAGCTCTTTTCCTGTCTTCGCCTTTTCTGGGCCCCAAATGCTGACTTCAGCGTGATTTTCCCCTTGCTTAACATCATCACATTAAACAAAGGTCAATTTCTTTTTTTTCTAACTATGGACGACAGTTCATTATTGTCTCCCTTGTAAGTAAAAGTGGTGCAGCGTTTTTCTTTTTAATTTTCCCCAAAAAGGGGGAAGTTATTTTTTTCCGTTTCACTGTCCGTATTGCAATGAACACTACCCTGAAAAAGGTGGTGTTAGGGATATGGCACAAGCTAAGTCTAAGATATAGGTAAGGGACTGTAGTTGGTAACTTAGCTTGAAAGACAGCTTTTCCTACGCAGCCATCCCCGCAGGCGATGTCTTAAAGCTGTACTATACCCCCCTAAGGACTGAAATAGTAGTTGGGGGTTGTAAATATATGATTACCCAAAAGGGGGTGTTGTAAAAACAATATCTCAGAAATTGATTGTTAAATTTTATACGCCCCTTGTTTAGGCTCGAGGGCCCCTTTTTTGTCACCGGGTGTTGGGGAATCTAGAAAATAATGGCTAGCTATCTGCTGTGCAGCTCCCCCAACTAGTATCATTAATGACTAGACCTACCAAAATATCTGACCGGCCCTTTTTTTTTTTACTCAGATATCATTATCTAGATTGAAGAATAGTGTCTCGGTGTATTTTTGGGGTCTATAAAGATAGTTGCAATACACTCGGTATACGCCCTGCTTTGTCTTTCAATTTTTTTAAATTCACAGTAATGTCACTACAGGAAGTTGCGCCCCTTTTTTTGTAATATCCAAAAGAATGTGGATTGTCTTATGAAATAAACCCCAGAACAGTTTTTTTTATTTGTTATCCCAGCATTAATGTTTTCCCTGGCAGGGATTAAAGCAATCAAACCCCCGGGCCCCCTTTTTCTGGCCCGGGGTTCCCCCGGTTTTTTCCCGAAAACACAAAAGTGTGGGGTCAAGCATTTTTCCCCTTTCTTGCCAAACTTCTAAAGGAACCGCAATGCACAGCATATTAGGGGCTTTTGGCATGTACATCTCATTAATAACTATATTACTTGTCTACCATCTATCATTGTACCATGTCTCAATAAAGTATTATTATGATTATTATTATTATTATTATTGCAGAATGCTTAATTTCTTGTTATGTCTCGATCACTGAGAGTTCATTATTGTAAAGTGAAAAAAATGAGGTGGGGGTTTTCCCTTTTTTCCCCGTTGGGGGACAGAGATTAATTACTTTTTTAATAAAATTTTTTTTTTAAACTGGTCTCTGAAAAGGGGGCATGTCTTGTGACGGGTACCCCGCGGGAAAACATCTGCTTTCAATTTGTTGATCCCCCAACTAGCAAAAATGCCATTGCCCTTTCTAAAGGGGGATCCCCCCAGGGCTTTCAGGGCTGATGTCCCCCCCCCTCCCCTGGAAAAAATTTTCCACAGGTGGCGTGATTTTATCTGGAAAACTGGTAGCTGCATCCCCGGTCTTTAAACTGTTTTGTGGAAGAAAAGGTTATCAATTACTCTGAAAAAAAAAGTGGGGAAATCAGAACTTCGGAGTATAAAATAAATAACCACACAATTTTAGCGAAAAACTAATTAAAAAAAACCCGGGGGGGATCATTAAAAGATCTCACCCAAAAAACCATCATTGTTTTTCCCTCGCATCTGCTAGAAAAAGGGGGGGATGGATAATGAGAACTTTAAAAAACCGGGGGGCCAAGCCCAAAGACACTCTTCAGGTCCCCTTTTCCCCTCTAGGCTGGAATATTGCTGCACACTAACCCGCACCATTCAAGGCAGGTGGTGACCTAGAAAAAAATACAGAAAACCCTTTGGGAAAAAAATATGGTAAAAAACCCCCGTTACGGGGGAAGTTTGATTGATTTAAAAGCTTCTTTTTTTTTTAAAAAAATAATAATAATAATAATAATAATAATAATAATAATGGGAACGTTTAAAATTTCCCCAACTTTTTCCCCCAAAATAAAAGGGAGAGAGATACATGATTATATACACTTGGAAAATCCCAAGGGGTTTTTTACCAAAATGCACATGAAAATCACTCCCTAGGCCCAAAACTCCCAGATGATGCAACATTCCCCAATAAAACAGGGGTGCTATTTTCACGATTAGAACAACACAATAAGTGTAAGGGCCCAAAAACTGTTCAACTGCCTCCCAGCATACAAAGGGGGTTACCAAAGATCCTGGCTGCCCTTTGGGGAAGTACTGTTTTTCTGACCAGGGGCTCGGTTCTTTCGTCGGGTTTCATGCAGAAACATTAAAAGCCTGGTTGATCGGCCCGATAACCATGAGGGTCTGGCCCAGCCGAGCCGTGGGGTGGCCCCCAGAACCCTTTCTAGGTTTTTTCCCGGTATCGCCCCCTAGGGGGCTGGGTCCTCAAGCCCCCAGAGGGCTAAGGGGCTGGGGGGTTGGGGTATCCCCCTTTCGGGGGAAATTTTTTTTAAACTGGGGGGCAAAAATTCACCGAAAGGGCTATTCATCTCTTAACATTAATTTGATTTTCATTTTAAAAACTGCTGACGGGGCTTTTTTAACAGCTTTAATCTGTGGGGTTTCTGGAGAACCCCGTGTTTATTTTCAACACTGTGTAATTCTTGGCATATTTTTTTCTATTGTCCAAAAATTCACTACCTTGCTCAAAATATAAAAACCTTTTATGGTTCCATATGCATCAGGATGTATGGTTTTTTTTTAAAGAAAATTGAACCTTGAACCATCATTATTTGACATCAATGACATACTACTATATAGAAACCCTTTTTTGTTAGGCAGAGAAGGAAATTTAAAAATTTTTGTCCCGGGATGCGACCCACACCACGACTAACACCCAGGTCCCCATTATTACTGTTTTGGGGAAATAGACAACTGGTGGATACCGGGAAGTTTCAACTCTCACCGAAACAAACCCCAACCCCCACCTTTTAAGCGGGGAATTTTTCCCCCCCAGGCCAAGGGAAAGCAACTTTGTAGTATCCACAGCCCCGTGGTCAGGATTAAAACCCCCTTTTTTTGTATAGCAATGAAGGAGTGGAACCCCCGCCAGTGTCAAAGTCTTTTCAGCAGCTGCCAGTTGAAGAGAACCAAAAGGTTTTTAAGAATGTACCTATAGAAAGGGGAAAAAGAGTGATTTTTTTTAATAGCTTTTTTAAAATTATTACAAAAACCCCAATGGAAATAAGTTATTTTATATGATTTTTTGGGGGTTTCCCCGGGAACTACACATATGCTGCTATTTTGATAATTTTAAAAAGTATTTTTGTCCTGTACCTGAATAAAAACTTATGAAATCTTCCCTGTTTTTTCGTGTTGGGGGAAAAATCATTTAAAATTTGAAATTTCATCGGAACAGTTTTGGGGGTTTTTCTGCAATTAAACATTTTTTTCAACCAAAGAAAAAAATTTTTTACGGATTTTTTTCTTTTTGAAACCTATTCTCTGTGAGAGAATATGACAGGTGAGCTGCAGGAAGTTGTTCCCATGTTGTATATTTCACCCCAACTTGTAGTACCATACTGAAGATGTCCCGATTTTTTTAAATGTAAAAATAATGACTCAGTACGCTGCGGTCAGTAGTCATGTGGGCCCGTCCTAAGTTGTCTGGGAATTGAATGGGGTGTTCAAAGCACCATTTTGTTGTAGTGATTTGGAATCTCAGGTTAAAGTGTTGAAGGAGGTTTTACTTTTCGGGGGGGAAAACAGGAGGCAAAGTTCGCCAGATGGATTTGGGGTAGGTGAGAGGTTTGGGGAGCTGGAAAAAAGGAAAAGGATACCAACAGTGATTAAAAAGAGTTGCAGCCACTTTAAGTGGCAAGTGGTGCAAAATTCGGGAAAAAAAGAAGATAAGGAAGGTTAATAGAGAAGAAAAGGGGTTAAAAAGGGGATTCTTGTTCCCCAGGACAAATGTACTTCAGTGGTTAGTGGGTTTAAAAATACCACTGACTCCCTTTAAAAATTGGGGAAAAGCTCAGGTAAGATATATGGACCGGCTTTTTGTAACAGAGAAAAAAGGGGTCGACAGAGGGTGCCCCCTCCCAGGAGCTGGTGTTGGTGACATGGTCAGCAGGTTGGATAATATTATGTCAGGTAAGGAAAAAGGCCCATTATCTGTCTTATTCCTTTGGAAATGACATTGGGGGCAGGAGACAGGAGCTGCTGGATAAGTAGGGGGTCAGCCATAGAAGTAGTCAGGTCTAAGGGGGGATCCCAATCATATGTAGCTTTTTTCCTAGAAGGAAGGGCAAAAGGATGTCTAAAAAATTTGGGAAAATTTTTTGGTTTGACACCCCCTTTGGGAAAATTGCAACCCCGTCATTGATATCGGGGAAAATTTCCATGGCAAAAAAGATATGTATGAAAAGGGGTGGGGTTTATCTTTTGGGGTTGGAGTAGTTTTTGAATTGATTGAGGGTCATTGATGACGTCTAGGAATTTAAACTGATAAATTTTAGAGGTAGGGGGGTTTGGGGAAAAAACAGGCTGTATATTCCTTTTAAACAGAATATTACCGGGGTCCCCCCAGGGAAAATTTTTAAAAAACAATATTCAATAAAAAAAAAAGTTTTAAAGGAAAAAAAATTGCTAAAAAAAAAAAAGAGAGATAGAAGGGAACGGGACTGGGGCCCCCTTTAAAATTTTTAAAATTCAAGTGCAGGTAATATAGATATTATTGCTAAAACGAGCCTTTTGGGTTTAACCTGAAAGATAGAGAAATGCCTTCTGAATGCAAAAACAGGGTTATAAACTATTCCACACTGATGGGGTTAAAAATGAAAGGTGGGGGATTTAAAAAAATGGTCAGAGAAAATTTTAAGTTGTGTTAGACAAGATATAATTTTAGAAACATCAGACACAGAATCTGTTTGGCTGTTTCTGAAGGTGGGAAAATTTTAAATTTTGGGGTGATTTTGGGGCCCCCAAAACCCTTATTTTGGGGGGGGTAGGTTTTTATGGGGGCCAACCCCAAAAGGGTCTAAATATAAAATGCTGTGTTAATGGGGGTTTAACTTTAGACAAATTGATTGGAACAATGGACAGGGGAAACTTTTTCTAGTGACTTCCTTGATATGGTTCAGGATTGCTTTTTTTAAAAAGTTTGACAGAACCAACTAGGGGGGGAAATGCTTGATTTGGGGTTTTTGTCAACAAAAAATCACTAGTTAATAATCTTGGGGGTTAATGAAAAGCTTGGGGAAACAATCACAAATCACTTAGAGGCTAAATGGGGGGTTCAAAAACCCCCCAAAAGGGTTCTTTAAAAAAATAAAATTGGGGGCAAGTTTTGGCCCCTTAAGAGTAATTTTAGACGACCACTAATAATAAGGAAGGGGAAATTTTCAATCCCCACTTCCCCTCAGTTTTACTCGGGGAAATACAAAAAAATTAGAAATAAAAAATTAAAAAAGGGGCGATAATAAACTATGCACTATTGGGGTAACTAGGGGACATGGTCCTCAGACAAAAAAAAATTTAAAAAACCAAAAAAACCCCCCTGATAATTTTTTTCGAGGTTTTAAAGGAAAAGAGGAATTTTGTATACATTTTTAATCTTTTCAATATATCACTACAAACTGGCATAGTGAAACAAGGGGGAAAAGGAAAAAGTAATACCTATTTACAAAAAAAGGGCCCCCAACTTCGAACTATAGACCAATAACCCTTTTTCCCCCATAGCGGGAAAAAATTTTGGGGAACAAAATCCAAAAAAGGAATTCGTAGCTATCTTGAAAGGCAAAAATTTGGGGTTAATGAATCCCCATCACTTTTTTAAAAAGGGGGGGTTCCTTTTTTTCGAATTTCTTTTTTTCACTAAGGTGTTTGAGGAGGTAGATCATGGGAATGAATATGATTTTTGTATATGGTTTAATTTTTTTGATGAGTTCCACATGAGGGGGTATTGAAAAATTAAAACACGGGGAAGGGGGGGAAAATTTTTTCCTGGGTGACATGGTTGACAAATGGGAAAACAGAGAGTTTGCGGGGGGGGAAAAAAATCAAAAGGGGGGGCCGTAAAAAGCCCGTCAACGTTTGGGGCCCCCTTTTTTTTTCCCCTAATTTTACATAAACGACATAAAGGGGGAATAATGCAAAAACCAAATTTGCTGAGGACCCCAAATTAATCCAATTCCCCCTAATGAGGATTTTGAGCACCGGATGATTATTTTTAAACTGATGCAGTGGTAGAAGAAGTGGCAGATGCAGTTTAATATAGACAAATGAAAATTCAAATTTGGGGACAAAAAAATTTCCCCTCCACAAAAAAAACTAAATAAAAAAATCTTAATGTTGGGGGAGGGGAAATTTGGGGTTCTTTAGAATTGAAACCAAGACAAACAGTGCTTAAGTTTCCCAATAAAGCTAACAAACCTTGGCCCCTTCATATCAAGAAGTTAAATAATGAAGCCGGGGGGGTTGTTTTTAAAACTCTATATTTTTTTTGGTTAGGCTTTATTTAGATTATGCGACAGTTTTAGTCACCGTATTACAGAATGAATATAAATGCAGGGGAAAACAAAAAGGGGGGATGACAAAGTTGATCCCACGAGGGGAAATTTTTTTCCAAGAGGATAGACTGAGGGGGCCCCGAACCCACCCCCTAAAAAGGGGAAAAAATTTGGGGAGGATATGATTGGGGTGTATAAATGGAAAAAAGGAATTAAAAAGGGGGGTTTAAATAGGGCGAAAAATTAGCCAAGACAGGACTAAAAGGTTTCGTTGGAAAAAGATTCAGGAAGGATATGGGAAAAACACTTTTTGGGAATGGGTTGTGGATGAGGGAACAAACCAGTCCCCCTCATAAAAAGCCCGGGTATTTTTAAAACAGGGTTTTGGGGGTGGGGTTGGCCCCCGACTAGCTTGTGCTACTAGATCAGATGCCGTGTTTTTTCCCTTAAGGGGTTGCCCGACCTGACTGGGTTTAAAGGGGGGAAGGGGAACACCGTTGGCCCCCTAGGCCCCGGGGGTTTCCCCCTTTTTTTTTTATGTTCGATGTTCTATACAAGCTCTGTATCCTGGCAACAAGTTTTGGAAAACCCCAAAAATTTTGGGGGTGGTGTGTGGGGAAGACAGTTTTAAACCCGGTGAAGATTAATTGTGTTCGTTCCAACTAAAATTTTGTTGGCTCAGGCATCCCCTAAACACCTGTGCTCTAAAAGCAAAAAAAAAATTCTATTTATTAACAGGACTGAAACACCATGACACTAAAAAAGGAAAACCGGGAAAAGTCGACCCCAAAAACCCCCACCACCACTCAACCACCAACACCCACCACTACAACCACCAACCCCCCCCCAAAACCCCAGTACCACAACCAACCACCCACCACCACTATAACCACCACCACTATCACCGCCACTTTTCCACCACTACCACCCCCCCCATAAAACCCCCCCCCACCAAAACGCCACTACCCCAACACCCCCCACTACCACCACCACCACCACCAAAACACCCCCCCACTACAACCACCGCCTCCCTACCCCACCACTACTGCTACAACCCCCACCACAAAAACCTCTCCCCACCCTCTACCACCACCACCACCACCACTACCACCACTACCATCCCCCCCCACCACCACCCCCCCCCCCCACTACTACCACCACTACTAAAAACCCCCCACCACCCCACCACCACCACCACTAAAACCCCACCACCCACCACCACTACCACCACCACGAGGACAAAAACATCACTAAAAGGGAAATATCTCCAGAAAAAATAGAAGGCAAACTTATTGACCCCCCCCAGCACACAGCCTGCTTCTGGTATGGAGCAATAAAAACTGCGATTTTTTAAGGACCCCGAACCCATGCTGCTTTGGCCCCCTCATAGTTAGCAAAACCCATGACGGAAAAAACCCCCCCGGACCACCAAATCCTACAAAAAACATGCCCCCCCAGAGCTAGATGTTTTACCGTGATTCGAGGACAAGGTTTGGGTGCCTCTAGCCTTTTTTTCTTTTCCCCTTTGGGTACTAGTCAACAAGCAGTACACCACCCAAGTCCCCCCGGGTCACGGTAAAAACACTTAGCTCTGCTGGGTGCGTAATTAATGGGGGATTAATGGTCCTGTTGGGGGTTGAGCCATTTTGATTTTAAAGGATGATGAAAGATTTTTTTTTTTGCCCCCCTCCTTTTGGGAAATGGCGAAAATGTTTATATATATATATATATATATATATATATATATATATATATATATATATATATATATATATATATATATATATATATATATATATATATAAATATATATATATTTTCAACTCAAGGCCTACTACGCTAGTCCCTTAAAACTGCATCTGTACTTCCCCAAAACGGGCACTCCCCCCCCGCCCCCACGTCTCTAGGGGGGTGCGCTTTTAAAATTCTGGACACTACAATCGTTATACAATTTTTGGGGAAACCCGGTTTTTGGTAAGGTTGCTAATTATTTTAAACTTGATTTTGGGGAAACCCCTTTTTTTTTGCGATGTTCCCGCTGTACTCTGGGTGTTTTCGACGTTGATGTACAAGGTGCCCCCCAATTAAGCAATCGCCCTATAGAATTAGGGGCCCAAAAAAACATGGACTAATTGGGGAAGTAAAAAACCCCGGGCATCTCCCCTTTATTTTAGTACCAAACCAGACCCTTTTAGGGGCTGGGTAGATTATCAAGGTTAACTCGTTACCCACCTGATGGAAAAACCCTTACCCCGCATTGACGACCTTATTGATCGTGTCTCAGGAGCCCAATATGTCAGCCGTTTAGAAATCTTGGGGGATATTATCAAGTTTTCCGGGGGGGTGCTC
>WNWK01020374.1:0-35956 GCA_009830355.1 Cherax destructor | reverse complement strand
TAAGTTGAGGAAGCCTAGAGAACAAATGGATTTGACAGTTAAAAATAGGAGAGAAGAGTTATTAAATGGAGAGTTAGAGGTATCGGGAAGATGGAGAGAATATTTTGAGGATTTGTTAAATGTTGATGAAGACAGGGAAGCTGTGATTTCGTGTGTAGGGCAAGGAGGAATAACATCTTGTAGGAGTGTGGAAGAGCCAGTTGTGGGTGTAGGGGAAGTTCGTGAGGCAGTGGGTAGAATGAAAGGGGGTAAGGCAGCTGGGATTGATGGGATAAAGATAGAAATGTTAAAAGCAGGTGGGGATATAATTTTGGAGTGGTTGGTGCTATTATTTAATAAATGTATGGAAGAGGGTAAGGTACCTAGGGATTGGCAGAGAGCGTGTATTGTTTGGAAATTAGGAGGAGGTGCGGGATTACCAAAACGATTGTCCAGAGAGCTGAGGAGGGGTTGTTGAGGTGGTTTGGACATGTAGAGAGAATGGAACGAGACAGAGTGACTTCGAGAGTGTATAAATCTGTAGTGGAGGGAAGGCGGGGTAGGGGTCGGCCTAGGAAAGGTTGGAGGGAGGGGGTAAAGGAAGTTTTGTGTGCGAGGGGCGTGGACTTCCAGCAAGCATGTGTGAGCGTATTTGATAGGAGTGAATGGAGGCATATGGTTTTTAATACTTGACGTGCTGTTGGAGTGTGAGCAAAGTAACATTTATGAAGGGATTCAGGGAAACCGGCAGGCCGGACTTGAGTTCTGGAGATGGGAAGTACAGTGCCGGCACTCTGAAGGAGGGGTGTTAATGTTGCAGTTTTATAACTGTAGTGTAAAGCACCCTTCTGGCAAGACAGTGATGGAGTGAATGATGATGAAAGTTTTTCTTTTTCGGGCCACCCTGCCTTGGTGGGAATCGTCCGATGTGTTAATAAAAAAAATATAAACTAATTGTTAAATTCTTAAATGTTTGAACTACAGTACCTCAATTTTGTAAACCTAGTTAATCACTACAATTACCTAACCTTAATACAGTGGACCCCCGAGTTTCGTAAAAACTTCACTCCTGAAGTCTGCTCAAGCGCCATTACCGAACGAATTTACTCCCTTAAGGAAAAATGTCACGTAGGTTAGTCTATTTCAGACCCCCAAAAATACACTTCCACAAGCACTTACAATATTATACTTACATAATTGTACGATTTCCGGGGTTTACGAAACTCGGGAGTCCACTGTATCAGTATATTCATTGTGTCACTATTGAGTAAGATCTATCATAAGACTGCCTGAAATGCCTAGGCATACCTAGGCATATTATTGGCTTTCTTGTAATAACTAATTCATAAAATGTATAAATAACATATGTACACCCCACTTTGTAATATTATCAGAAATAAAGTACACCTACCATCCGACTTACGACCTGCTCAACATACGACCATTCGACTTACGACCATGTTTTCTATGCAAATGTTCTGGAAAATAAATAACTGTTTGTGCTGTACGCAGTGTTTCTCCTAAGCCTTACAGTATAAAATACAGTACTAACAGCATAAAAAGTAAGTAAAAAATGAAATACCAAAATAAAACAATAAAATATAATCATTACAATAACTGTGATGTTGATATTTACTAGTAAAGTTCGACTTAATTCCATTTTGACTTACGACCGGTTGGTCAGAACCAAGCTCGGTCGTAAGTCGGATGGTAGGTGTATCTGAATCTGAATACCTAAGATCAACAGAATGAGCCAGACTATTTTGAGTTAATTATTTTAACACACCGGCCTCTGCAATCGAGGTAAAATGACCCAAAAAAGAGGAAACACTTACAGTCACTTGTTCAATCACTGTCTTGCCAGAAGCATGCTGGCACCACAGTTCAGATGTCCTCCAAACTATAACATCTCCATCCTTCCTTCAGAGTGCAGGCACAGGTACTTCCCACCTCCAGGACTCATGTCCAGCTAACCATTTCCACTCATTATTTAAACAAAATATATGTGTAATACTTTTTATAATGAAAGTTTTTTAAGAATACTGCTACAGTAGTGTTACTGCATTCCAGCTGTTGCACCAGCTGGCAGATGGAAATAGTACCACGACATAAATGAACTATCACTAACACCAACAGCAGAACAACCAGCAATAGCCTCAATAACAACATTATCAGTAGCACTACTAGCAACACTATCGGTAGCACTACTAGCAGTACCATCAATAGCAACATAGATAGCACTACAGTACTAGCAACAGCATGAGTAAAACAACAGGAGCAGCATCAGTAGCACCTCTGCATTTCACAGATAAGCAAGAGGAAGCACTACCTACTGTTAATAACTTCAAATGCCTCCCCATTTTTTTTGACAAGTCGCGAGCACCAACATGAAGGATCACATGGCCATATTTCCTTAAATACAGTTTTGCCCATATTGAAAGTCCATAGAAAATCATTAAAAATGTAATGAGGATTACAATAGTGAGAAGGTTAAGAGAAAGACCACATTTTGCCTCAAGATATAATGCTAAGAAGCTGACACATTGTTGCCAAGTACTAGCATATATGTACTGTACTAAGTATACATGTAGGTAGTAAGTTGGTAGATGGCAACCATCCAAGGAGGTACGTGTAATACCATCCTGTCAAGCGAATGTGGAATGGAAACCTGTTAATTATTTTGCACTCTGGTAGGATTGATGATCTTTTCTTTCTATCAAGGACATGTAAGATGACAGGTAAATCTTACAAACTTTTATGTACACTTAGCATACACACAGCTTTACTTTCCCATTTGCTTCTTAACCCTTTGGGGGTCGACAGGCCTTCTCAGAAACACGTTCTCAGGGTCGAAAATTTTTTGGAAAAAAAAAAAAAAATCTTATGAAACAATAAGAGAATCTGTTTCCGATCATAACGACACCAAAAGTTTGAAATTTGAATGAAAACTTATGGAATTATGCTCTCGCGAAGTTATCGGTCTCGAAGATGTTTACGCATCAGCGATTTCACCCACTTTGAGCCCTATTTTTGGCCAATTCCAATGTTCCAGTCCACTAAAATCATAGCTATTTCGCTAGAACACCATTTTTTCTATCGAATGAGTACAAGAAACTGCATATTTACCAATTTCAACTACCCAAAATAGTGATCAGAAAATGACAATTTGGCCAATTTCACACAAATTTTAAACGATGCCAATTTCAAAATAGGGTCCAGAATAAACAAGGCAGACATTCCTGGCACTAAAATAACATCTTCTCTGTTCATTAGTCACGTCTCCAGGCCCCTCTTACATTACTTTTGCTTTCCATTTTGAATTTTTATTCTCACAAAAAAATAGAAGATTTACTGTTATGTATACAACTGCATCATTGTAAAAATTGTATAAATAATTGATGTGTATTGGACACATGGCTTAATTTGTTTACTCTTGAACATCGCGAAAATCTAACATTTTCGCTACTTTGAGCTCAATTTCAAGGTACAGTGGTACCTCGAGTTACGATATTTTTTCGTTCGAGAATGCTGTTCAAGTGCCATTACCAAACAAATTTATCCCCATAAGGAATAATGTAAAATAGACTAGTCCTTTTACACCCCCAAAAATATACTTACAAAAGCATTTAAAAAAATAAACTTACATAAAAGGGCGATTTTGAGGACCATCGTAACTCGAGGTACCACTGTACTTGTCATTGTCAAACAAATCAAAATCATCTCTATTTCTGTAATATATCTTCCATTCTATCACATGAGACCAAGAAAACGAGAATACATCAATAAATACCATACGAAAATAGACTGCAAAGTCAGTTTAAAAAAAAAAAAAAAACGGTCGGAGTTTTTTTTTCTCATTATGCAGTGTGTGGTGCAGGATTTTTTTTATACTGCACACACTGACCACATAGACTCATTCTTTCATATGTAGGCCTACCAGCCGTTTCCTGCTTAATTTGAAGCCGCTAGAATTTACGCGTACTAGTACGGCACCAACCCCTGCTCGTAAAACGTACTAGTATGGCACCGACCCCGAAAGGGTTAAAACTTCTTAATCCTTTAACATTTCCTCTCCAATCTGAGACTGGGTTGAGGGGAAGATAACCCCAGAACAAACAGTTAAGTTTTTTTTTAATACGCTGGCCATCTCCCACTGAGGTGGGGTGACCTGAAAAAGAAACACTTTCACCATCATTCACACTATCACTGTCTTGCCTGAGGCATGCAGATACAACAGTTTAGATGTCCCTCTAAACAGCAAATATCCCAAACCCCTCCTGAAAAGATAACAGTAGAATATATATACGTACAGCATATTGGTTTTTGGGAGAGGGGAAAAAAATGATGCAACTTATTTCAGTTATATAATCCATACTTTTCATTTCTTGTATATACACCATCAGTGTATGCTAAGATTTTATTTCTCATGAGTTCATCTTCAATAATGATGGGGTCTATGAGAAAATTATGATTGCCTAACGTAAATTTGCTAAAGACAGACTTTCGCAGAATGAATTATGTATCATTATGCAGGGAAAGGAGGAATGCCCTAAATGCCTGGGGCAAATTAAAGTGACATCAGGTAACATTTGCTTTAAAAAGCACAATGTTATTGTTGGAATTAATGTAAGAATGAATGGAAGAGTTTTAATCCCAATAGTATATATGAAGTTGATAAGGTACTGTATCCAAAGGGTAGATCTAACTAGTATGACTGTGAAGAAATGTGTGTGAATCTTGTAAGCAAGGTAGTCAGGAAACTGAAGCAATAAAGCTCATCTCATACATGCCCAAGAGTAGAGGCTACAAAACTCTATACACGGCACAAGTTTGCTCTCACCTTGAAAATGCACCACACTTCGATTTCTTGCCTCATCCCATCTCTTACTTCTGGACAATGTAGAGGATCATGCTAGATGATTCCTCTATCACCTGGAGCCAGCCTGGATGAACCTGTTATTTCAGTAGAGCTTTGATCACTAGAGCTGTCGGCAGCCTTATTATGTACAAAACCGTTGTTCTCAGGCTCCCCAACTGACCAAATGTTAAGGACAGCCAGAAGACAACTATCACACCTCATGAGGGGCAACCATAAAGATATGCTATTGCTTCTTGTGATTTATAAAGCACTAGAACAATTCAGATACAGTATTCAATGTTTTTAAATTAAAACATTTAAAAAATCATTATGAACCTTAGACTGGTAACCAAATATATATACTGATACCCAAAACTCATCACAGTCCACCATTTTAGACCTTAGAACAACTTTTTAGGTAAAGTATGACTTAGTTCCTGTGAGAAAATTAACCTGGTCCATGCACCGTATCATGGGAGAGTTAAGTTCAATATCACATTTGGAACCATAGTGAGGTCAATATTACTTGAGTAAGAGTAAAGTCAAGAGCATTCTCAGGCATAGTATCATTAGTAACAGTGATGCAAGTTGCGGTGAAGAAGATTGGTGAGGGATTTTATAGTAATAGGAATCCTCTGAGAGAAGTGATGAAAATGCAAGTCATCTAATGCAAGATTCAGCTGGCTCTTCAACCACACATACTCCTAAGCCCTTATCCTTACACAGAAAATGGCATTTATTGCAATACAAAATAAAACAGTGATGATGATGAACATCCCATAAACTAGAAAGTGCCAATTTTCACAATAATGATGTAAGATGCTCAGTGGTGTATAGTGATTACTGTCACAGGGTGTGCACTGTGCTACCAAGCTGAATTTACTACTCTGGCCTAAATATTACTCAGAACAACTGCAACAATATTTCATAACAGGGGATAGAAAAAATAGTTTCCCATCATGATCCATGATTATATTATTGAGTGAGCTTTATATTTATGAAGAATATACCATTTCTGGTGGGTGTGCAGCGTTCATCTAGCACACCCAGAATATATGCCCCTGAAAATGTTCTCCTAGGGGAAAAGTAATGTGATGCAATCAAGTCCTCAACAACCACTTCCTTTTATCTTGAAAGTCTTTTTCTCTAAACTGCTGTTGCACCAACGTCACACTCCTCCTCACTTGATTTACCAATGCTGACTGCCTACAGCCACTATTTCTGGCATATGCTTACTGGTGATGACTTTCTTTAAGTCACTGATGTGT
Source organism: Cherax destructor (assembly GCA_009830355.1). Taxonomy (NCBI): domain Eukaryota; kingdom Metazoa; phylum Arthropoda; class Malacostraca; order Decapoda; family Parastacidae; genus Cherax; species Cherax destructor. The sequence goes on along the minus strand of WNWK01020374.1, from coordinate 29,851 downwards.
GAAGATAGTTTATCAACACATGTTCACATCAAGTGTTGTACTATTATCCAACATATTCACAATGCAGTTTAAAACAAGCAGAAGGCATGTCTTGATACTCCTTCAAGGACTTAACACGGTAATTACATATTTTAAGCTACTGGAGAAGAGCTATGATCGTGGTATCCCATCTTCATTAATATGCTCATCATAATTTAGTTTAAATTTTCCATGGTTGTAGCATTTACTCCTCTTTCAATTTATTCCATTCTTTCACCACTCATTTTGGATGAAAAATTTTCCCAGTGTATCCCTTAAGCTCTATTTTTTCCCCTTGATTGACATATGTGGCCTATTATTATTTTTCTTGGCGGTATTAATTTTTTTTATATCATTTTATAAACTTATATGGTGTTGTCATATCTCCTCTTTTCCTCTTACCAAGCAGTATGACCATACATACTTAAGTGTTTTCAGCCAATCATCTTAGCTTGTATTAACTTTGCAGCTCTTCTTCAGACCTCTTTTATCTGTTGTACATATTCTTTTAGGTGTGGCCCCACTCAACAGCTTATTTCTGCATATTTCCATCCATATGTCATACTGGACCACGATTTGAGTCTCCCATCCACCCCTCTGTTTATTCATAGACATTCGTTCATTACGATTTAAAATGAGTTCATAGGCCATACATTAAAATTTGATTTACAGCCTCTTATCGCTTAACGACAGAGTTCCGTTCCCAAGACCACGTCGGTAAATGAATTCGTCACTAAGTGAGGAGCATATGTAATATAATGGTAATGGGTTTGTGTCAACCATCTTTGATATTATTTTAATATCACCTTTACATTATTTATAACATTTTTAGTATACTACATGTATTTTTAAATATTTATACAGTAGTGTACTGTATATTGTAATAAACAGAATAGAAGAAATCAGCTCTAATATACATTACAGTGGTACCTCAGTATATGTCCGCTTTGAAATAAGTTCAACTTGGTATACGTCCTGTTTGGACGTGAAAATTTTTGCTTGGTATACGAACTTTGTTTGGAATTCGACTCACGTGCTAGAACTTGTATGGGTCAAAATGAGTCACGACACCATGCACTACCCTTGTTTACCTCTCTCTCGATGTGGAGGAGCTAGTGGAGGGGCACAGGGAATAGCTGACCACTGAGGAGCTACAGGAACTTGAGAAGGAGGAGCACAAGACTAAGATGGATGCACTCTCTTCAGGCTCGGAAGAGGAGATAGAGGAAGCCCCTACTTCATTAATCAAGGAAATCTTTGCCAAATGGATGGATGTCAAAAATTTTGCAGAGAAGTACCACCCCAACAAAGCCCAAACAAGCTATAATAGCATTGTCTGGAATGACCAGACAATGTCACATTTCCAAAACATCCTGAGGAGAAGGCAGAAACAAAGTTCTTTGGACAAATTTTTAGTAAAAGTCAAACCTGGTGAGCTTCAACCAGGTCCAAATAAGAAAAAGAGACAGAAAAGAGAAGGGGACTCTCCTTCCAAACAATAACATTTCCTCCTCCTCCCTTCTCAGAACTATCCTAGTAGGCACTCAACTCTTTTCAGCAAAGTAAAGTGAGGTTAAATTTGCATTTACTTCATCTAATTCTTTTATATTTATGTATGTATTTTAGTATTAAGCAGTGTTTAAATTACATATTTTAGTATTAAACAGTGTTTAATACTAAAATATTTTATACAACCCCATCAATGTATAATATGCCAATAACAATAGGATTTTTTTTCATGGGAACGGATTAATCGTTTTCCCTATATATTTCTTATGGGAAAATTCGTTTGGATATACATCCTGTTTGGTATAAGTCCAAGGTCCTGGAATGGATTAAGGACGTATATCGAGGAACGACTGTACATATTTAGGTGTGCATACTGGTCAGAGAACCTGTCGTAAATCCGAGTCATCGGTAAATGAGTATGTCGCTAAGTGAGGAGAGGCTGTATTGGATTTCAGAACTAGAAAATGTACACTGTGTAAATTGATTTGAGAAACAAAGGACAAAGTCTGTTGGTTATAGAATTATCCGTTATTGTTACAATCCACAAATAACCCACACATAGGACAGAGGAGGAGCTTATGACAATATTTTGGTCCAACATGAACCATTTACAGTCACAATGTGACTTTGTAAATGGTCCAAGTTGGACAAAAACACTGTCATAATCTTCTCCTCTTTCCTATATGCGGGTTATTTGTGTATTGTTCCAGTCACGGTATTGTGACTTTTGTTCTTGTTACAATCCAATGCTTCACGGGCAGATAATATTAGTGTTATTACACTTGGCTACAAAGATACAGTCCCAAGTTACTGTATGGAAACTAAGTGAAATAAAAATGAAAATAAATGTGTTCAAACTACAACATAAATAAGGTAAACAATAAGATATATGGCACCTCCTGGGAAAATTCTGAGTGAACTAATGCATAAACTATAAGAAATTCTTATAATGGGAATACCTAATGAATTTTATTGTAGAGTTAAAATTTAGTGATTTCACCATGAAAATTAAATATGAAGTGCTTTCTACATGTAATAAGCTGATTCCAGGTTTAAACTTTTGTCAACCTTCCTGCAGATAACCATTTAGATAACAAACAACTGAAAACGAGATATGTATATACATTATGTATAGGAATTATGATTATTTTCAAAAATATAACATTCAATGAGTGTAGTAATAAAGTATGGGCAGAAGCTACAGAACAACAACTCACTTGGTTTATCACAGCCTTAGTAGAATTAATCTTATTTTTGGTCATATTTGAACATTCAGCATTGATCATTATCTTTTCCCCGGAAACAAATCCAGAACGATCAATTCGCAGCACTAGTGACATAGGCCCACTCCTACACCATAGACAGCAGGCATACTCGTGCTTGGTGCATTCTATCGGCAACTAAAATATGAACAAAAATATTAAATATTAATAACGCAAATAAGCTGTGGTACATCAAGTCATACTCACAATACTTTTACTCCATTAAGCCAGACTGAAAAAGTTAATGTATAGTTTTATACAAAACACACACAAGACTATTGTACCCATTTCTAGTACTCATGCACCATCTAGCACATACATATAAGGATAAATGAAAATAATCTTACTAAACTTAGCAATATGTATCTAAATCTGCCTTAATGCAACACAGTGGTACCCCGAGTTTCGTACAGCTCCCAACTTGAACAATTATGTAAGTGTATCATTGTAAGTGCTTTTGTAAGTGTATTTTTGGGGGTCTGAAATGGACTAATCTAATTTACATTATTCCTTATGGGAACAAGTTCGTTCAGTAACGGCACTCGAACAGCCTTCTGGAACAAATTATGGCCGAAACTCGGGGTACCACTGTATGCAGGATCCTCTACAGACTTTTCAACGGCTTTCCCACGTGAAAGGAACACACACACATCTGTTCAAGAATCTTTCTTGCACACTGTTTTAGTTATTGTATAAATGAAAAAAGTAGCTACTTCATACTGAAAGTGGCTACTTTTTATCTCTTACATAACTTCATGATCCCATGAAGTTATGTAAGAGATAAAAAAAAATCAGAATAGAGATGCATACAAATAAGGAAGAAAAGCAAGTTAATGAAAGAATGGAGAAAATATAATAGGCCACCAAGGGATGCTACTTTTTTTTGTATGTAGTTAACCCTTTCAGGGTCCAAGGAGGGTCTCCAAAACTCGTTCTCAGGGTCCAAGAATTTAAACAAAAAAACTATTTTTTTTCTTATGAAATGATAGAGAATCTTTTTCCGATCATAACGCCACAAAAATTATGAAATTTTATTGAAAACTAACGGAATTATGCTTTCGCGAAGTTAGCGGTAGCCATGACACTTACAGCGATTTCGCCCACTTTGAGCCCTATTTTCGGCAAATTCCAATGTTTCAGTTAACTAAAATTATAGCTATTTCGCTAGAACTTCATTTCTTCTATCGATTGAGTACAAGAAACCGCCTATTTACCAATTACAACTACCCAAAATAGTGGTCGGAAAATGGCAATTTGGCCAATTTTACACAAATTTCAAACGATGCCAATTTCAAAATAGGGTCCAGAATAAACAAGGCAGACATTCCTGGCACTAAAATAACGTCTTCTCTGTTCATTAGTCACGTTTCCAGGCCCCTCTTACATTACTTTTGCTTTTCATTTTGAATTTTTATTCTCACAAAAAAATAGATTTACTGTTATGTATACAACTGCATCATTGTAAAAATGGTATAAATAATATTAGAGCACTTGTGTATTGGATGCATGGTGTGATTTGTTTACTCTTGAACATCGTCAAAAATCGAACATTTTCGCTACTTTGAGCTCAATTTCAAGGTACTTGTCGTTGTCAAACCAATCAAAATCATCTCTATTTCTGTAATATATCTTCCAATCTATCAAATGAGACCAAGAAAACGAGAATACATCAATAAATACCATACGAAAATAGACTGCAAAGTCGCTGTTTTAAACCAAAAACACGGTCAGAGTTTTTTTTTCCTCATTATGCACTGTGTGGTGCAGGAATTTTTTTATACTGCGCACACTGACCACACAGACCCATTCTATCACATCTAGGCCTAACAGCCTGTTTCTGCTTGATTTGAGGGCGCTAGAATTTAGGCGTACTAGTACGTCAATAACCCCAGGGCGTAAGCCGTACTAGTACGTCAATAACCCTGAAAGGGTTAACATAAAGAACCATCAATAAGAGAATGGGTAATTCCTAAATGGCCTACAAGTATGTTCAGCAAAAAAATTATTCAGAATCCCTTTATGCTGTGACTTCTACCTCCATTTTAAATCACAAGAAGGTTCTAGTACATGACAGAAGAAAATATCTGCTGCACTACATTTTATTTTTAACACAGTGGCCATCTCCCACCAAGATAGGGTGATCTGAAAAAGAAGAAACACATTCACCATCACTCACTCCACCTCTCTTGCCAGAAACGTGCTGATACTACAGTTCAAAACTGCAACTATCCCCCCCCCTCCATCAAAGTGCAGGCACTGTACTTCCCACCCCCATAACTCAAATTAAACTTAAGAATAATTAAGAGCCAAAATATAATGAACAATTAAAGTAAATTTAAACAAAAAACAAAGTTCAATATTGTACTTCCACCTTAAAAAGTAAAGTTATTCTCTCTAAAGTTTGCTACTATCAATATATATCTCACACTACTTACCTTATACTATACAAGTAATTATCCATGCCTTGCATGTGTATCCACAACAGCCAATCGCCTAGAACCTATAATAACACTTACAGCCATAACACACTGACTTCAGGCACTACACACCTCCAGTTCTTAAAACACTAAACCTACTAAACATACATGCTATTCATACACACTATACTACAGCTCACTCTACATCTACACAACCTGAAAAATACAGCACAAGTCCCTAACTTACAAACAAGTTTTGTATTCCCAGTGTTTCAATTTCAAAATAAGTTGCAAATTACAGACATGCAGATTTAGCAAGTCTTTATTAAAATAAAGTTTTGATTAGTGTGAGCCTCAGTAACTTGATAAAGCTCACAGTAAGAGAATCATAATTCTAATAAAGGCTTGCTCTTTTTTTTATTCATCTGCAATTTCTGCAACTTCTCTCCAGTCTCTCTCTGAAAAGAATTGTGTCATCAGATCCATTATCTTATAATCCTAACCCTCTCCCCAATACCCCAGCATTCACTTCTTTTACAACCCTATTACAACCTTTTACAAACCTCTTAAATCAATAAATCTGTTAAATCATGGTGATATCACACACCCCTAGGACTCACTTTTATTGGATAATAAATATTCCCTTCCTCTTGCATACATGCACCTTGAACTTAATTAGCTGCATGATAACTCTTTAATGATTTTGGTAACTTATTACCTCTTCTATATATTATATGCAATATCTACCACATTGCTTCCCTATCCACACTATCTTATCTTCTTTCTTTCAACATGTCGGCCATTTCCCACTGAGGCAGGGTGGCCCAAAAGGAAAAACAAAGTTTCTCCTTTTACATTTAGTAATATATACAGGAGAAGGGGTTACTAGCCCCTTGCACACTATCATATGTCTTTTCTAAATTCATAAATGCAACAAAAAGTTCCTTGCCTTTAAGTACTGCTTACTCATATGTTTCAATGTAAAGACTATATACGTTACTGTATCTAATACAGTAGTCAAAATAATCCTGATAGTAGTGTGATAGCTTCATTATTCTCCACAAGTACTTACAAAAAAATACATCCTAAATATTTCAACTATCTCTGCTTCATAATTAACAACTATAGGTAAATTGCTGACTTTAAAACAAATTGCTCTTTACCATAAGTTATTAGTAACCAAGATACAGTATTACTTCTGAACTACTCTATTTACTAAAATTCGGTCATACCTTAGCTTGTGGATCTGTATTGAGATCATATAAAGTGTTGACAGAATATGGTCTGAGGCAAGTTTTGTCAGTCTTCCAGGGTATATCCATCGTGGCCTTACACTGATGACGCACTTTGCCAATGTGGGACTCAAAGGATGATGGAATTCCAGTGGGAAGCACATAATTGAAGTTGAATATGTGTGTGCCAGGGGGAAGCTCTGACTGAGTGTGACCTGTAATGTACAAACACAGTCAGTAATTATTTCAGTATTTCCTTCAATATTGCCCTAGTATTAATACTGAAAGTAGTAAGAAAGATTTACCAGAGAAAACTAAATGGGGTCTAGTAAATACATTTAGAATACGTATTTGAAAAAACTGCATAGCTGGTATTTACTTAGGATTTAAGAGCTGAGAGACAAGCAATGTGATTATTTCATTACTACAGCAGATGGTCTCTTAAATCAATACTCTTTCACCAAAAATTTATGTAAACTATCCACTGGTCAGTTTGGTTATTAAGCCTGCTACATATGAACATTGGGCAGCCTCTCTATCAATTTCTCACTGCTTGGTAGATAGAATAAAGTTTAACTGGCTTATGGACAAGTCAAGGAAACAATAATTTTTGTTAAGTAAAAGGACACTTCTTTTTCTTCTTTCAACAAACCGTCCATAACCCACCGAGGCGGGGTGGCCCAAAAAGAAAAACAAAAGTTTCTCTTTTTAACTTTAGTAATGTATACAAGAGAAGGGATTACTAGCCCCTTGCTCCTGGCATGGCTTATGGAGGAAGAATTCTGTTCCACTTCCCTATGGAGAGTAAAAGGACACGTGCAACTAATTTGAAATGTTATTGTGGCAACATTTCACTTTGCAGGAGCAAAACATTGCCACTGTAAAATGTCGCATTAGTCACACGTTATTTTTACCTAACATATTGTCAGTAATTCTACCATTATTACTAACAATAATTTTTACTGAGGTAACAGAATAATTTTTAAAGAATGTCCAAGGTCAGCTTATGGCTATGAATTTGGCCCCTTGAGTAATATCACTGAGAGAATTAGAGTTGAAGAATACTGAGGATTCTTCATCCATCTGTTTTTACATTAATTTTTTAACTGTCTCCATTGTTTTCTGTTCAACAGCATTGCAGGATAAGTTTGACATAGTCACCAACTGACTTACTTCTCTGCTCAAATGCCTCTTTACATTTATGGGAGATTCATCCACTGACTGATCATGATCATGACAAAAAATTTAAACAATCATGTAATCCCTTTAAATTTGCCTATTATTACTGAAGATACTTTCAATTATGTTTCCAAAGAAACACTTGAATAACTTATAGAATCTCTCATAAAATTATTATCTAGTCTTCCTTCCTTTCATGTCCTACCAAACAGCTTCATGCTTTTCCTCCCAATCATCAAAACAGAGTTTGTCCACTACTGCTGTGATGCACTCAGTGTATCTGGTCTGTATTTACATTCCTTCAGAAATTCTTGTTGAAGGAATGCAAAATATCAGCCAGATACCCAGCAGTTTGTTATCTAGCATGCCTATCCTCAGTGTCTGTCATGTTTTGCCAGGTCACATGTTCCATCAATTTGAATACAAAAAGCATTACACGTGTTTATTTAATCCACCAAATTCTTTCTGTAGACATTACCAATACATGATATAATTTTGTAGAATAATATGTCAAAAAATTCAAGCAGATTTTTTTTTTTTTTCAAAAAGTTGTCCATAATTAGGACAAACATCATGAATATTAATAAACTAATAAAAAAGTATACAAACCATTTCCCCAGACCCAATAGGCCATTTCATAATAGGTTTCATGACTGGTATAATGTCTTGTTTCTGTTTTTCTGTCATCGCCCGTACCCGTTGTCCGACGCTCTGTCCAATGTACTTTTCCAAAGCCTTTGAATTTCACCTCAATGCCTGAAAATCATATACAACCATTTAAATCCTGAAATGCAGTGCTAAAGCAGACTAAAGAATAAACATAAAGAACTGACAATGAATGACATAGCAAGCTTCTGAGTTACAGCCTAGACACAAATTATTATATGAATACACACACAACCCGCACATATAAAAAAGAGAGGAGCTTACGACGACGTTTCGGTTCGACTTGGACCATTTACAAAGTCACACTAACACACAGGACAGGAAGAAGGGGTATTTATAGGCAGGCAGACAGGGAAGGGCACAAGAAAGTGGTGGAGGGGTAATAATGGAGGTAGTAGTGGTAGTGGTAGTAGTAGTAATAGTAGTGGAATCAGTCATATTCTAGGAAAGGAGCACTGCAATGAAGCTGGCGGCCCGCATGGGGTAAGGACAACACAGAGGGGGAAAAATTAAATTAAAATAAAATAAAGAAGGACAAATACAAGGCAAAAGAAAAGGAAGAAAACACAGAGGAGAAAGGAGAAAGAGGAGAAGGGGGAAGAGATAGAAGGGGGAAGGAATCAGGTTAAGTCACGGGTGTTCTGAGGTTTGGAGCATTTAACAATGTAATGGGAGAGGAAAGCATCTACAGAGACAAAGCCAGGGCTAAGATTCATACCGGGAAAGCTGTGTATAAGGGAGGATTCAACCAGACGGCGACTATGAAAGTTGGACGTAGAGTAGACAGTTTTAGCAGATCACAGTCATCCTATTGATTGGTCTTCTGCTAAAACTGTCTACCCTACGTCCAACTTTCATAGTCGATGTCTGTTGAATCCTCCTTATACACAACTTTCCCTGTATGAATCTTAGCCCTGGCTTGTCTCTGTAGATGCTCTCTCCCATTACATTGTTAAATGCTCCAAACTCAGAACACCCGTGACTAACCTGATTCCTTCCCTTCTATCTCTTCCTCTTCTCCTCTTTCTCCTTTCTCCTCTGTGTTTTCTTTCTTTTCTTTTGCATTGTATTTGTCCTTCTTTATTTTATTTTAATTTCATTTTTCCCCCTCTGTGTTGTTGTCCTTACCCTATGCGGGCTGCCAGCTTCATTGCAGTGCTCCTTTCCAAGAATATGACTGACTCCACTACTACTACTACCACTACTACCTCCATTATTACCCCTCCACCACTTTCTTGTGCCCTCCCCTGTCTGCCTGCCTATAAATACCCCTTCTTCCTGTCCTGTGTGTTAGTGTGACTTTGTAAATGGTCCAAGTCGGACCGAAACGTCGTCGTAAGCTCCTCTCTTTTTTATATGTGCGGGTTGTGTGTGTAATGTTCCAGTCACGGTATTGTGCCTTTTTTTGTTATTATATGAATAACTAAAGCGTAATGAGCACCTGTCAATGCTCAATAATAACCCACAGGGGGACAAACACAGGGGGTTGATTGATCTGTATATTTCGACCCCCTCCTCGAAAAAACTTGAAGAAAAGGAGTTAGTGTCCGTCACCGCATGTAACAGATGTGTTCCAGCTAATCACCAGTTGTAGTTATCTCAATCAGTACATCATAAATACTATCTCGAACACAGAGAATTACTGGTACAAACAAATCAACAGATAGTGAATCTGTATAAGGTGAGTTGATGTATGCATCTCTTTCTTTCTTTCAACACGTCGGCCGTTTCCCACTGAAGCGGGGTGGCCCAAAAGAAGAAACGAAAGTTTCTCCTTTTACATTTAGTAATATATACAGGAGAAGGGGTTACTAGCCCATGTATGCATCTATCTCAATAATATAATAAAAGCATCATATTATAGCAAATGATAACAGAACAGCCAAAAAATACAGTGGAACCCCGATATTTGAACTTTATTGGTTCCTAGGTGGAGCTCGAACTGCGAAAAGTTTGATGTCTGAAACAGTATTTTCCAGGCTTTAATTATCAGCCTCACACACTGGAGGATATTGAACTGACTCTTCCAAAAGTCTCTGAGAGTTACATCAGTGTCAGAGGTCACTTCAAAGCACTTCTCAAACAGGGCTTTCCTGTAAAGCTTTCTTACAACTGAATTTTAAACAAGTCAGCGTGTTCAGATTCCAGAAAAACGTTTGAAGGCTGGGTCGATTTTTCTGAACAAAACTGTTCTAACTCTGGTTTCTTCGAACACCGAGGTTCCACTGTACGTACTTCGATAAGGTAAAAAAAAAAAAAGGTCAACAGCTAACCTCTGCATGATTTAGGTTTGTCACAGGTCCAATTAATATGACCAGTGATTCTCTGCCCAGAAAAATACACCGCTGAAGGGTTGTCAAACACCACCGCAATTGAGGAAGGCATCCTGTATTCTGCCAACAAAAGATCGTGGTTGTAATTAAAAAAATATTAAATTTATACAGTATCATAATTATTGTACTACTACTTTTGTAGCACTAAATTCTTTCACAAATTATGCACTAATTTGTAATGTGATACTGTTGTGATACCTTGTAATATTAATATTAATGAGGAGGAGGAGGAGGAGGAAAGAAGAAGAAAGAAAACAGAGGCAGAGGAAAGAAGATTAAGAGAGTAGAGTAAGAAAGAAGAGGAAAAAAGAAGAAGAGGAATAAAGAAAAAGAAAGGAAAAAAAAAAGAATTTAAAAATGAACATAGAATTAGAAGTGCATATTGTCAATACTATATCAAAGCTTTTTTTTTTTTTTTATTAACACATCGGCCGATTCCCACCAAGGCAGGGTGGCCCGAAAAACAAAAACTTTCATCATCATTCACTCCATCACTGTCTTGCCAGAAGTGTGCTTTACACTACAGTTATAAAACTGCAACATTAACACCCCTCCTTCAGAGTGCCGGCACTGTACTTCCCATCTCCAGAACTCAAGTCCGGCCTGCCGGTTTCCCTGAATCCCTTCATAAATGTTACTTTGCTCACACTCCAACAGCACGTCAAGTATTAAAAACCATATGCCTCCATTCACTCCTATCAAATACGCTCACACATGCTTGCTGGAAGTCAAAGCCCCTCGCACACAAAACTTCCTTTACCCCCTCCCTCCAACCTTTCCTAGGCCGACCCCTACCCCGCCTTCCCTCCACTACAGATTTATACACTCTCGAAGTCACTCTGTCTCGTTCCATTCTCTCTACATGTCCAAACCACCTCAACAACCCCTCCTCAGCTCTCTGGACAATCGTTTTGGTAATCCCGCACCTCCTCCTAATTTCCAAACTCCGAATTCTCTGCATTATATTCACACCACACATTGACCTCAGACATGACATCTCCACTGCCTCCAGCCTTCTCCTCGTTGCAACATTCATCACCCATGCTTCACACCCATATAAGAGCGTTGGTATAGCTATACTCTCATACATTCCCCTCTTTACTTCCATGGACAAGGTTCTTTGTCTCCACAGACTCCGAAGTGCTCCACTCACCCTTTTCCCCTCATCAATTCTATGATTCACCTCATCCTTCATAGACCCATCCGCCGACATGTCCACTCCCAAATATCTGAATACATTCACCTCCTCCATACTCTCTCCCTCCAATCTGATATCCAATCTTTCATCACCTATTCTTTTGTTATCCTCATCACCTTACTCTTTCCTATATTCACTTTCAATTTTCTTCTTTTACACACCCTACCAAATTCATCCACCAACCTCTGCAACTTCTCTTCAGAATCTCCCAAAAGCACAGTGTCATCAGCAAAAAGCAACTGTGACAACTCCCACTTTGTATTTGCTTCTTTATCTTTTAGCCCAACACCTCTTGCCAAGACCCTCGCATTCACTTCTGTGTACGTATATATGTAGTTTGCCTCCATACACAGCTTTACCAAGAGGTATGATAGGGTTCTCAAGGCCAGAAGTGTCTGAACCCAGGTTCAGTGAAGAAGCATTTGCAGCTCAGTCTTGACACCAACCAACATCAAAAAATTATTAAGAGCACAATTTTAATGATATTTTTGCAGTTTTTCTATTACAATATGATCCTAATAAAGATACACTTTTCATTATGTATGTGGAAGATATCACAATAAAACGTATGTAAGTATGTATGTATGTATGTAATGTATGTATGTAATGTATGTATGTAATGTATGTATGTATGTAATGTATGTAATGTATGTATGTATGTAATGTATGTATGTATGTATGTATGTAATGTATGTATGTATGTAATGTATGTATGTAATGTATGTATGTAATGTATGTATGTAATGTATGTATGTAATGTATGTATGTAATGTATGTATGTAATGTATGTATGTAATGTATGTATGTAATGTATGTAATGTATGTATGTAATGTATGTATGTAATGTATGTATGTAATGTATGTATGTAATGTATGTATGTAATGTATGTATGTAATGTATGTATGTAATGTATGTATGTAATGTATGTATGTAATGTATGTATGTAATGTATGTATGTAATGTATGTATGTAATGTATGTATGTATGTATGTATGTATGTAATGTATGTATGTAATGTATGTATGTAATGTATGTATGTAATGTATGTATGTAATGTATGTATGTAATGTATGTATGTAATGTATGTATGTAATGTATGTATGTAATGTATGTATGTAATGTATGTATGTGGCCTGGTGGCTAGAGCTCTCGCTTCACACACGGAGGGCCCGGGTTCAATTCCCGGCGGGTGGAAACATTTCGACGTGTTTCCTTACACCTGTTGTCATGCTCACCTAGCAGCAAATAGGTACCTGGGGTGTTAGTCGACTGGTGTGGGTCGCATCCTGGGGGACAAGATTAAGGACCCCAATGGAAATAAGGCAGACAGTCCTCGATGACACACTGACTTTCTTGGGTTATCCTGGGTGGCTAACCCTCCGGGGTTAAAAATCCGAAGAAAATCTTATCTTATCTTATCTTATGTATGTATGTAATGTATGTATGTAATGTATGTATGTATGTATGTATGTATGTATGTATGTATGTAATGTATGTATGTAATGTATGTATGTATGTATGTATGTATGTAATGTATGTATGTATGTATCCTCTTCTTATATTGTATAGGTGTTTATCTTTCCATGCATGTATGCATGCATGTATGCTCTAGGCCTTTTGTGTTGCAATCAACACATCAGGAGCTTGCAATGATGCAGAAGAGGATGAAATCCTAGCACATTCAGAGTGAGCATTTCTAGCAAAAATGCTCACTCTGAACTCATAAAATAGCATGACCTAGTAAGTTATGCTATTTCATTATCATAAAATAGCATGACTTACTGCCACTGGGGATCTTGTAGGCCTATACTACCGTAGTTAAGTGTAAAATGAAGCCATGTAAATCATTTACAAATAAAACTTTGTAAAATACTAACCTGAATGATCGTCTAGTGACCTATATTCATGTCATTCATAAGGAAGCGCTAAACCCACAGGGCTCATATACCGCCTGGGAGAAATGAGACAATTGGATTTGATGGATGACAGCTCCAATTTCACGAATCGAGAGCCCTTCACTAGCATCAAGGCACCTCTCCCCTGAGAGTAAAAGGGGGATGGGAAAGAGGAGTCCTGAACCCGCACGGGTCAAGCAGCACTCGAGTTAGTTACCATTTTGTCCTAGTGTGCCTAGGAGAAAATGGTAACTAACTAGGAAAATAATGACAATCAATGTTTCAGCTTAAACAAGGAGACGCATAGGTCCGCTTCCTTGGATCAACCCTCCCCCACCCCCATGGAAGTGAACCTATCCTTATTATCATAAATAAGCGCTAAACCCACAAGAGTCACACAGAGCTGCCCAGGATCAAAGCTTATACAAATACGGTAATGGGTTACCGCCCCTTCACTGTGTACCTCTTATTTCTCTCCCCTCACGCTAATAAGCCTAACTGCCTGATTAGAAATGAGAGTGGCTAGGCCTAGGATGGTATTTAGCATCTATAAAGAAGCAAAACCTGGTGTATAGCAGCAAAAAAAGCTGATAGAATTGTGATGGACTGAAGCTGATACCTTGTTGTTTATGTTGTTGTTGTTGTTGCTGAGGGTTGTTAAGGACCACTAAAGCTTAAGTCTTCTTCAACACTGACTCCAGGGAAAATTATGTTAGATTAGATTATTTCTCTGTAAAGATTACAATGTGTGGCTTACATTTAGAAGACAATAATTACAAAGATGGCCATTAGCATGCCTAGCATGCCTGGGCATGCTAGGCATTTCGGGCAGACTTAATACTAGTTCTTATTAATATTACAAATTACATATGAATATAAATTTCAAATGATTAAATAGATTTACAATAGTGAGGTAGTTCAGAATAATTAGATTGTATTTAGATTGTATTACAAATTACAAATGAATACATTATTATTATTATAATCAAATAGAAGCGCTAAACCACAGGGGTTATACAGACAAATGAATACAAATTTCAAATTCAATTCAAATTCTTTATTTCTAGTAATATACAAAGTGGGGTGTACTTATATTATTATACATTTTATGAAGTAGATATTACAAGATGGCCAATAATATGCCTAGGTATGCCTAGGCTTTTCAGGCAGTCTTATGATAGGTCTTACTCAATAGTGACACAATGATTAGTATACTGATAGTAAGGTTAGGTAATTGTAGTGATTAACTAGGTTTACAAAATTGAGGTACTGAAATTATAACATTTAAGAATTTAACAATTAGTTTAAGAATTTAACAATTAGTTTATATATTAATGATAAAGGTGATGTATTGGCATAATACCGTTTCTATATTGGAGTGTCTTAGGCAAACTTATGACTAGCTTAAGAATTATGAAGCAATAGTTGTATTAGAATTTTTGGTTAGTCATGTGCGAATTAAGGGGAATCACAGATATCATTAAGTGTATTTTGCTGTGGATATGTGCAAGATAAAGTAGTTTTCATGTGGTTAGCTACCGGTTGGGTGCGTAAGTGAGATAAGATGTTCAGAATATTTAGATTGTAAAATTAGTAATGAGAATGGTTTTGTCTTGGCATGTTACATAGTTTATATTAAAACTCCTATATTGGAGTATATCAGGCAAACTTAAGACTAGTTTGAGATTTATTAGACAATAGCTATATACGGGATTTTGGGTTTACTGTCCTTTGGGTCATTGTTGGTGTAGATGAGGAGGATGTGTGTGTGTACTCACCCACCTAATTGTACTCACCTAATTGTGGTTGCAGGGGTCGATACTCAGCTCCTGGCCCCGCCTCTTCGCTGTCCGCTACTGGGTCTCTGCTCTCCCTGCCCCATGAGCTTTATCATACCTTGTCTTAAAACTATGTATGGTTCCTGCCTCCACTATGTCTTTCTCTAGACTATTCCACTTCCTGACTACTCTGTGGCTGAAGAAATGCTTCCTAACATCCCTTTGACTCATCTGAGTCTTCAGCTTTCAGTTGTGTCCCCTTGTTTCTGTGTTCCCTCTCTGGAACATCCTGTAGCTGTCTACCTTGTCAATTCCCCGCAGTATTTTGTATGTCGTTATCATGTCTCCTCTGACCCTTCTTTCCTCCAGTGTTGTTAAGTCCTATTTCCCTCAACCTTTCTTCATAGGACAGACCCCTGAGTTGTGGAACTAACCTTGTCGCAAACCTTTGCACTTTCTCTAGTTTCTTTACGTGCTTGACCAGGTGTGGGTTCCAGACTGGTGCTGCATATTCTAGTATGGGCCTGTGACGTACACGGTGTACAGTGTCTTGAACGATTCCTTGTTAAGGTAACGGAACGCTAATCTTAGGTTTGCCAGTCGCCCAATAAATAATGAAAATGATAGCTATAGGAATGCAGTTAGAAGCCTGAGTAGATCTATAACCCACTATGATAACATGAATGTAGATAAGTATGTTTATGGAGCAACTTGCAATGTGAACAGACTGACTGATGTTGTAGTGGCCAGGCTTCGGCTTGGCTACAAGTACTTTGGCAGTTTGGGAGATACACAGATGATGATCAAACTAAATGCAAATTATGTGATCAGGCATATGGTCACTGTCTTGAACACTATGTGCTGAATTGTCCACTTATTGAGGAATATAGAGATAGACAGTATAATAACCTATGTGACATGTCAAGATATCTTATTAGTGAAGGTAAGATACCACTTATTCTAAGCAAATTTCCTAAATTTGCTTGTAACAGATAAGTGAACTGTAGATATAAATCCAAATTAATTTCCATGAACGTGCCTATCTGTGCTCATGATAATGCGAGCACAGATGGACATGTTTGTGGAGCAACTTGCAATGTGAGCAGACTGACTGATGTTGTAGTGGCCAGGCTTAGGCTTGGCTACAGGTACTTCTGACAGTTTGGGAGACAGATGATGATCAAACTAAATGCAAATTATGTGATCAGGCATATGGTCACTGTCGTGAACACTATGTGCTTAATTGTGCACTTATTGAGGAATATAGAGATAGACAATATAATAACCTATGTGACATGTCAAGATATCTTATTCATGAAATAAGATACCTGCTTGTAACAGATAATTGAAATGTAGATATGAACCCAAATGTACAATTGTTAACCCCTTTGGGGCCTAGTGCCTAGGCCTTTTGTGTATCCATATGCTCTTGCGCTACCGTCCACAGGATGGATATGGGGTGCACAATAAACTAGCCACTTCGGTGGCAAAATCTAAATCTAATCCATATGCTGCCGCAGTTATCTGGTTGATGTGTGCCTCCGGAGACGTGCTTGGCGTTATACTCACCCCAAGGTCTTTCTCCTTTGCCGAGGTTTGTAGCCTTTGTCCGCCTAGCCTGTACTCTGTCAGCGGTCTTCTTTGCCCTTCTCCGATCTTCATGACTTTGCATTTGGTGGGATTGAATTCGAGAAGTCAGTTGCTAGACCAGATGTCAAGCTTGTCCAGGTCTGTTTGAAGTCCTGCTTGGTCCTCTTCCGATGTGATTCTATAATAATAATAATAATATCTTTATTTACTACAAGTACATGTACATGGTATACAGTCCTAGCTGACATCAGTGACATACTACTTATAGAAAGTCCCTTGTTATGCTGAGCATTTCGGGCAGATTAGGTCAGTGTCCTAGGATGCGACTCACACCAGTCGACTAACACCCAGGTACCCATTTTACTGATGGGGAACATAGACAACAGGTGTAAAGAAACACGCCCAGAGACATTTCTGAGTCTATCCCGTCCGTCATGTCATTTACCTATACCAAGAATAACACTGGTCCTAGGACTGACCCCTGCGGTACACCGCTCGTCACAGGCGCCCACTGTGATACCTCATCGCGCACCATGACCCGTTGTTGCCTCCCTGTGAGGTATTCCCTGATCCATTCCAGTGCCCTTCCTGTTATACATGCTTGTTCTTCCAACTTCTTTACTAATCTCATGTGAGGAACTGTGTCGAAGGCCTTCCTGCAGTCCAGGAAAATGCAATCAACCCACCCTTCTCTCTCTTGCCTTACCTCTGTTACTTTATCATAGAACTCAGGTGTGTGTGTGTGTGTGAATCGGTGGTTTTTGTGCGTTTAGGTGATGGTGGGGTGTGTTAGTGAGATAAGATGTTTTTTGATGATAGTGTTGAAAATGGTGGCTGAGTCTGCAGTTTTGGAGTTTTCAGGTAGGGAGTTCCAGATTTTAGGCCCTTTAATGTACATTGAACGTTTGTATAGATTTAGCCGGACACGGGGAATGTCAGAGATTTTTGTGTCTGGTATTGTGCCTATGGGTCCTGTCACAACTATCAAGAAAGCGTTTTAGTTCAGGGTTAATATTGGAATTTATGTTTCTGTACATGTAGGTTGCACAGTAGTAAGTGTGAATGTTCTGGACAGTGAATAAATTTAGGTCTTTGAAGAGTGGGGGAGGGGTGTTGCCTGGGATTGAATTGTGTGATAATTCTTACTGCGGTTTTTTGTTGAGTTAATATTGGTTTGAGGTGGGTTGTTGCTGTTGATCCCCAAGCACATATGGTATAGGTGAGGTAGGGATAGATGAGTGAATGGTATAGTGTGAGTAGGGCTGATTGCGGTACATATTAACGTATCTTAGAGAGGATCCCAACCGTTTTGGATACTTTTTTGCTATGTGGTTGATATGGGTGCTGAAATTCAGGTTGCTCTCAAGGTGTAGGCCCAGGAATTTGCACTCATTGTGTTGTCAATCATTATGTTCAGTTGTGCAACACCTGTTCTGTTACCAAACATAATGTAGAAGGTTTTGTCAGTGTTAAGTGTAAGTTTGTTGGCTGTCATCCAGGTTGATATTTTTAGTAGCTCTTCATTAACAATGGTGTTGAGTGAGGCAAGATTTGGGTGGGAGATGACATAAGTCGTATCATCAGCAGAGAATCGGTTTCAGGTGTTGGGATACGTTGGGAACATCATTAGCGTGGGTGTCCCGTGGCCTGGTAGGCAACGCTCTAATCACACAAAGGACCCCAATGGAAATAAGTTACTTTGTCTGACTTTTTTGGGTTATCCTAGGTTCTCTACACATATGCTGCTATGTATGATAATCTATGTAACTGTATTTGTGTATACCTGAATAAACTTACACACTATATCCGTGGTTCAGTACCCGGCCGGGTGGAAACAATGGGCGTGCTTCCTTATGCCTGCTGTCCCAGTTTACCTAACAAGCAAGTAGGTACCTGGGTTTTAGTCAACTGGTGTGGGTTGCATCCTGAGGGACAAGATTGAAGTACCCCAATGTAAATAAGACAGACAGTCCTAGATGGCGCATGGACTTTCTTGGTTATTCTGGGTAGCTAACCCTCCAGGGTTAAAACTCCGAACAAACATTTATCTTATCTCCTTGCCTAAACCCGGCAGTCAGACACCCACACACAACTAAAGAGGAGAAGAGGCGGCAAACCAGTAAAGCAACTCAAATAAAATTCGAAAGCCATTTACAAGCTACGCTAATATTTTTGTCTGTATAAATAACTCATTACGACTGTAACCAGATATAAATATGTAGATAGTTCGTAATAACTGTACCTTGCTTAGAAAAGACTACAAATGGATCTGGACATGCTGCAGGATTGGTCCTACAAGTGGCTATTAAGGTTTAATCCCTCCAAATACAAAATTATAAAAATCGGGGAAGGACAAAGAAGCCTGGAAACAGAGTACAAGGATCTCAGGGTGAGCATAGTTCTGAGCATTTCGCCTGAGGCACACGCCAACCGATCAACGGCCGCAGCAAACACGAGACTGGCAAAATTAACGACCCTACATACGCCATATGTAGCGCCAGTGTAACACCCGCGTCTCATAAAGCATGTACAGCTTGAAAAAGTGCAAAGGTCTGAAACGAGACTAGTCCTAGAGCTGAGGGGTATGAGCTATAAAGAGATACTAGAAGAGCTAAACTTGACGACACTAGAGGACAGAAGGACCTGTGGTGACATGTTTACAACATACAAAATATTGTGAGGAATTGCAGGGAGGACAGGACGATTCTGCCCAAGAGGTCGGTCTCAGGTACATGATGGACACAGCTCGATGTTGAAAAGTACAGCCGAGTCACAGGAGTATTAGGAAACATTTTTTTAGCCTTAGAGTGGTCAGGAAGTGGAACGACCTAGGATCCATACATAGTTTTGCAAACAGGTATGATAGAGCTCACTCAGCCAAGAGAGAGAAAATCCAGTAGCAGCCAGCGAAGAGTCGGTGCCAGGAGCCGAAACTCGACCTCTGCAGCCACAAATAGGAGAGTATGAATACCTGAGTCAACAACAACAGGCTTAACAACAGGCTTTACAATAGTCTAAAGGGTACCCCCGACCAATTGCTCAAAGGACAATTGATGCTGACAAACATCCAAGAGGCAGAAAACGGGAAACTCGTTAATGATGCACAAGGCAGGAATGGAGCGAGGCGTCCACACTCCATCGAGGCTAACGCAGGTTAGGTTAAGTAAGTGCTAAGTAAGTTTATTCAGGTATACACAAATACAGTTACATAGATCATCATACAGAGTGACTTATTTCCATTGGGGTCCATGGTAACGTTTGTTAGGAAACGGGACAAGTGCTACCTGATACGGGTCCTAGTCATATGATGACCCGCAGCTGGAGCCTTAGGTCATCTGACCGAGGCCTTCCGCTAGCTTACCGGTCCACCCCTTTAAAAATTATGGTTAGTAATCATAATCAATTATCAGCGCAGAAGTCCTTACCTGGGATGGAGTCCAGGACTAAACACCAGTAAAGCCAGACACCTGAGTCACCAGGTACACACTACCAACACCTGCGCTCACGTGCCACAAAACTTGTTTATGTTAATAATAATAATAATAATGTTTATTTCTACCAGTACATGATACAACTTATACAGACCATAGATGACATCATTGATATACTATATAGAAAACCTCTGGTTATTCAGAGCATTTCCCGCAACTTAGGTTAATTTTGTCCCCAGGATGCGACCCACACCAGTCGACTAACACCCAGGTACCTAATTACTGCTAGGTGAACAGGGACACCAGGTGTAAAGTGACTAACAGCCAGGTACCTACTTACTGCTAGGTGAACAGGGACAACAGGTGTCTTAAGGAAACACGATCTAATGTTTCCACCTGTACCGGGGATCGAACCACGGGACGGGTGAGGCAAGTGCGCTACCAACCCAGCTACAGTTCCGCTTTTGACTATAGAAAAAAAATGGTTTATGCTACATTATGTAATCGCTGTTACATAAATCATACATGTAAAAAATATATAAACGTGTCGTAAATTTCTTATCACGATGATATTTTGAACAAAAACTTGATTACTGTTGGGGAGGGAAACGCCTAAACCCGTAGGGGTCTTACAGGAATGGGAGATTCCCAGATTAGGACCGAGAAAGAGAAAGGCAGGTCCATTTCCTCGGATCAAGAGCCACACTCCCCACTCGTAAGTAAAAAAATAAACGAAATCTATCGGCATTTTTTTTTCTGCCATATAATTTTACAGAATTTGCAAATTATTAAATAAAAGAGACTTTTACAGCCCAGAAATTCCCAATAATCATACACGTTTTGATTTTTTGAAATTATTCTTATAAAATTATAATCTAACTTGTTTCGTCAAGAAGTTGATAAAAAATTTACATGATTCCTTCAAGCACGAACGTAAACTGGGTGTGAATACCGAGGGGTATATCTCAGTGTATATACACCGAGGGTATATCAGTTATTCACGGGTAGTCAGTGTATATACACCGAGGGGTATGTCAGGTATACACCAGTTATCGTTATACACGGTATCAGTGTATATACACCGAGGGTATATCAGTGTATATAACCGAGGGTATCCCAGTGTATATACACCGAGGGGTATATCTCAGTGTATATACACCGAGGGGTATATCTCAGTGTATATACACCGAGGGGTATATCTCAGTGTATATACACCGAGGGGTATATCTCAGTGTATATACACCGAGGGGTATATCCCAGTGTATATACACCGAGGGGTATGTCTCAGTGTATATACACCGAGGGGTATATCTCAGTGTATATACACCGAGGGTATATCTCAGTGTATATACACCGGGGTATATCAGTGTATATACACCGAGGGGTATATCTCAGTGTATATACACCGAGGGTATAGTCTCAGTGTATATACACCGAGGGTATATCCAGTGTATATACACCGAGGGTATATCTCAGTGTATATACACCGAGGGGTATATCTCAGTGTATATACACCGAGGGGTATATCTCAGTGTATATACACCGAGGGGTATATCCCAGTGTATATACACCGAGGGGTATATCTCAGTGTATATACACCGAGGGGTATATCTCAGTGTATATACACCGAGGGGTATATCCAGTGTATATACACCGAGGGGTATATCTCAGTGTATATACACCGAGGGGTATATCTCAGTGTATATAAACCGAGGGGTATATCTCAGTGTATATACACCGAGGGTATATCCCAGTGTATATACACCGAGGGGTATATCTCAGTGCATATAAACCGAGGGGTATATCCCAGTGTATATACACCGAGGGGTATATCTCAGTGCATATAAACCGAGGGGTATATCCCAGTGTATATACACCGAGGGGTATATCCAGTGTATATACACCGAGGGTATATCCAGTGAACAGGTATTCAGTACACCGAGGGTATATCTCAGTGTATATACACCGAGGGGTATTTCCCAGTGTATATACACCGAGGGGTATATCTCAGTGTATATACACCGAGGGGTATATCTCAGTGTATATAAACCGAGGGGTATATCCCAGTGTATATACACCGAGGGGTATGTCTCAGTGTATATACACCGAGGGGTATATCTCAGTGTATATAAACCGAGGGGTATATCCCAGTGTATATACACCGAGGGGTATATCCCAGTGTATATACACCGAGGGGTATATCTCAGTGCATATAAACCGAGGGGTATATCCCAGTGTATATACACCGAGGGGTATGTCTCAGTGATATAAACCGAGGGTATATCTCAGTGTATATAAACCGAGGGTATATCTCAGTGTATATACACCGAGGGGTATATCCCAGTGTATATACACCGAGGGGTATATCTCAGTGCATATAAACCGAGGGGTATATCCCAGTGTATATACACCGAGGGGTATGTCTCAGTGTATATACACCGAGGGGTATATCTCAGTGTATATAACCGAGGGGTATATCTCAGTGTATATAAACCGAGGGGTATATCCCAGTGTATACCTGGAGAAGGTTTCGGGGGTCAACGCCCCCGTGGGCCGGTCTGTCATGTAGTCAACAAAGGATCACATTATACTCCATTTGTCTCTGTTTTTCAATTCTTGACTGGTGGTTCATGAGTGACTTGCAGCCTTTTAACGACCCTCGTGAAATCGATTAAACTCCATAAACCAACCTGGGAGGGATATAATAATAATAATAATAATAATAATAATAATAATAATAATAATAATAATAATAATAATCTTTATTTCTACCAGTACATGTACAAGGTATACAGACCATAGCTGACATCAATGACATACTACTATATAGAAAGCCCCTTGTTATGCTGAGCATTTCCCGCAAATTAGGTCAGATTTGTCCCAGGATGCGACCCACACCAGTCCACTAACACCCAGGTACCTATATTACTGCTCGGTGAACATGGAGAGCAGGCGTAAGGTGACTAACACCCAGGTACCTATTTTACTGCTAGGTGTGTTTTTTAACCTTTCTGACGTATTAATTGAAATTCTCTCTTCCTCCTCCTCATGTGGTCGACAGTGCCAGGATCATCAGTTTTCAAGTAGTTATAATACAATAACTTCTCAGTAACTTGCGCTCCAATCACCATAAGTTACTCCGGTTATGTGATCACGCTGGATATTGTGTAAAGTAACTCGGGCTTACACCCACATTAAACGCAGGGGCATCACAAACATGGTGGGGATGGTGGTCATAATTGTTACGCTCAAGGTAGCCATTACTATTTTCTCCACTAATTGAAAACTTTAAATGCCGGGAGCAAGGGGTTAGTAACCCCCTTCTATATACATTACTAAGTTTAAAAATAAAAGATTTCGTTTTTCTTTTCAGGTCACCTTGCCTCGGTGAGATACGGCTGGTTCGTCGAAATCTCTATCTATATATATATATATATAAGTGTCAGAGCTTCAGATAGTTTGATAGAGCAGGTTGGGGTCGATGATTGCAAGTTGGTTTAAGGAACTAAGGCAGTGAGGAACCTTGCCAACCAGACCAGCCAACCTTGTGTGACGTCCACCATCCCACTGTATGACCACTATATTGCTGTGTTAACACCAGCAGCACCAGGAGTAAGATGCTCATACGTCTCGCTGAACTACCTGCTACACACACACACACACAACCACAATTAGGTGAGTACAATTAGGTGAGTACACACACATACAACTGCAGAGAGACACAGTGAAAGTTGCTTAACAAGAGATTTACTGCTCAGCACCATAATAAAACCTGTGATTCATTTTTCCACGATTCAACTGACAGGTTTAGAGCTTCACCTCATTCTTATCTCAAAAGCTATTATCCTACCCCAGTTCATTTACACCTTCCATACTGCTATGCCGTCTTCTAAATTCTATGTTACGAATTCTTTGCATAATATTTATATTTTTTTTAATATTTCGGTCATCTCCCACTCTAGTTTGATAGGAGACGGCTGGAGAGTTAAAAAAAAAATATCTCAAATATTACATCTCCGCTCCCTCCAGCCTCCTCCTCCCTGCAACGTTTAAATGCCATACCTCAGACCCATACAATTTTGTTGGTACCACTATTCTCTGATACATTCCCTTTTCTTTCACTGCAAATGTCTCAACACACGCCGTACCTTTTCCCATAGTTTATTTTATCGCTCACATTGTCTTTCATAAATTTATCTACGACACACCCACTCCCAAGTATCAAAATGTATCCACTTCCTCGGTACCGTCTCCCTCCCACCTAATTTGTAATCTTTCCTGCAACAGACTTAAGTTACTCTTATTATCTTGATCTTTTCTATGGGTACCTTTTATTTCGTCGCTTTATCACATCCAGTAAAAGATTCAGAGGATGGTATCATTGAACTACAGGAAGATTTAGACAAGTGGCAGATGCAATTCAATGTAGATAAACGCAAAGTCCTAATCCTCAGGAATGTAAACAGCCCTGGCCCTTATAAACTAAATAACACAGAATTCGATCATGCAGAATGTGAAAAGGACTTTGAAGTCATGGTAAGCAGAAATCTGAAACCAAGACAGCGTTACCTAAATGTACGTAATAAGGCTAACAGATTGCTTGGATTTATATCAATAAGTAATGGGAGTCCAGAGGTTACACTGCAGCTCTATTATACAAGGCCTCGCTGGAGAAGAGAGGTGGATGACAATACTGATCCCCTGTATCGGGAATCTTTCAAATGAGAACAGATTGAGAGCCCTGAAAAGACGTAGACGTAGCCTCTGGAAAGACGTAGAATAAGGGGAAACATGATAAAAGTGTAAAAGTAGAAGACGGGCATAAAATAAATGAGATATAAACAGAATACCGAAGATATCCTGCCAATAAAGAACTAGAAGTAATGGATTCAAATTATATAAGTTTTTGATTTAGAGAGGATATTGAGAAATACTGGTTCGTTAATAGATGGGATTGGAATAGTCTGGTGAGTAGGATCGCTGAAGCTAAAACATTACGTAGCTTTAAAAGTAGGTTAGACAAATGTATGAGAATGGTTGGATTTGAATGGGGCAGAAGAGCATGGGTTAGTAAGATTGTCGAAGCTCAGGCTTTAATAAACGTATGAGTGAATCGAGCTGGATTTGAGAAGGGCCTGCCAAGTATGGGCCAGTAGGTCTATTGCAATGTTCCTACATTTTTATTTTCATTTTCTTATTTTCAACTTCTCTTCAGAATCTCCCAAAAGTAGGTGAATCGTGGCTAAAGTTGTGGCACCCTCAGCTCCCAAGCAAGGTGATCGTGGTTCGATCCCGGCACGAGTTCAAACCGTTCGGCATGTTTCCTTACACCTGCTGCCCCTGTTCACCTAGCAGTAAGTAGGTACCTGGGTGCTAGTCGACTGCCGAGGTGTCAACCCAGGAAGGTTGATAGTATTCATTAGATAGCTGGGCTTTGAAATGAGCTAATGTGAGATAACTCATACTCTGTAAATTTAACCGTGAAAAAAACTGCATCAGCAGAGAGCAACTGTGACAACTCCCTTGTTATATGAGGCTTGCAATCTTCCCCGCCCACACCTCTCCCCAACACCACAATTATTCTTATTATATACGAAAAATAAGTCAACCACTATTTATACCTAACATCCCTTCTTTTTAAAATACTGTGGCATATTTTACTTCACCAAAGACTTTCAGTGTTTAACATACGAATAATGTTACTGATTTTTGTTCTTTTGGTAAAAGTAAACAAAAGATAGTGAAGCCAATACGAAAAAAAATGTGGAAGAGCTAAAATGGTGGCGAGTGAAAGAAGCATCACAAGAGACAACTTATAAAGGTTCCACTCCACTAACCTGCCAGATCCACTCCTCTAACCCGCCAAGATGGCATTACATCAACACTAATCACACGTTGACCACACCCGCGATAATTTGTTGAGTTGCTCTTTGGATACAAACCCCAATTACTGGCGAAAACTATCCATGATTGCGAAGTAGCAAGCTGTCAGATTATCGTCTTTGCTTCAGCTACTTAGCCAGTTGGATGTGAGTGGAATTTTAAGTAGCCATTGTGATAATCTGTATTTTTTACTCCTTGATGGGCAGTAGTTGAACCAGTAGAAGGCGTGGTCAAACTCAATAATACTTCTTTGTTATTTTCCATAAAGTTAATCTACATTATTGTTTTTTTCTGGCTGACTACGATTTTTGATGTCGCCCTTATGTACAACTTAAATAAAATTTGAAGCCAGATACACGTCTTTTGAATGGAAATTCTTGTTAATGGGCCCACGTAGCGTTCTGTAAGAGGCGCACTTTGTTAATAATATTTTAAGAGTGTAAATGCAAGTGCCCAGAATATTTCTGATCAGTTTCTAATGGAATTTTTAGTTACGACTGCCATCAGATACCCGAAGGGAAAAAAAAACTTGCCAATCACAGCCTGAATGATCAGTTTCGAAACTCGCATGTCGCTTGAACTTACCACTATTCTATATTTTATACGAATTTCTGATTCTTGCCCTTGGTGTATACTTTACAGGAGTATTCATGACCTGATCTTAATTATATGTTGGCCAGAATTATTGCTCAATGTTTTCTTATAGTCGACTAGATGGTATATACACGAGATGCCTGTATCAGTATATATATATATATATATTTTATTTTATATTATATTATATATATATATATATATGGATGGGGTCCACCTCTGGTGTACATTGTGGGACCCATAGCCTCGGAGAAGTGGATAAAAGGCTTCAAGGAAGAATATTTAGATTTCTTTCTGAAGCCATTTGAATATTCCACTTCCCTACCACCCCATCTTTTGGTTGTGTATAAACTTTATTACAAGACAAAATACATTGACAAGAATACAATAGGAGTAAAACAACATACATAACAACTCAGAGCTACATGTCAAATACTTCGTCCAGCTCCCCGGCAGTGGGCCGCGTGCCCAGAATGCTGCAGGCATTTCCCTCTGGATCGCAACACTGAGTCTCTGAAAGAGGAAGCTGGTCGCCCTGTGGTCCTTGGTTTCTATGATGAGTTTTCAACCAGCTCTTTGAGAAACTTTAGAGCACACTTGCCCCATGCTCCATGGGTCTCCGACCCTATTGGGATAAAGTTATAGCAAGGGAAAGGCCTAATATTTGCGAGTCTTCTGGGTCTCCCTGTGGCTGGCAGCTCCACCCCCTTCGGCTACGGAGTATGGCAAGTAGGTGTCTGCCATTGTGGCAGCACAGGTGTATCCCAAGCAATCTGCTTACCATCCTTCAGGGTAGCATAGTGGCTCCATCCGGACGCTTTTGACTTCCATCAGACCTCCGCACAGACTATATGCACAGATGTATATCTTGATATATACAATGAGAGTGTTCTAACCCTATTTAAGGGATTAAACCATCCTCTGTACTGGCTTACAGGTGAATAACAAGTGACTTAATAACCCTCGCGCTTTAAAGCTCATCCCCAAATATATATTAATAATGCCAGCCTCCATAGCATTGGGCTGTGAGGGGTAAATATTAGGCAATTGACGGTGCCACCCACTCATCAGCCTCTCAGAAGATAACCAGAAAAAAAATATACGTGGAAAAAAGTAAGATTGACCATAGAAATGCTTTTTTTTGTGTGTGACGACCAGTTTCTATTTTAACCTTCACAAAGGTATTTTGAAAAACAATGTCCTAAGTCTTTTTTTTTTTGTTTTGTAAAATCCTAGGAGAGTAACATAGAGACGTAGGTGTTTTTTTAGTAAATTTATTATACCATTGTGGGAAGGTTAATACTGGTGTGTGGCGACGTTTTATCAAGAGTGGGAGGATAGGCTTGAGCAACCAGTGGTCTTCCCACAACACGCCTAAAACACCATAATTCTGAGTCTACTACAAATGTCATTCAGCTGGAACACTCGTAGAATCTTCACTTAAATCAAAATTACTTACCGTATAACTTGGGATAAGTAAAAGGTGTGATCAAGGGAGGAACAACACCACGATGAAAAATTCCCCGACATAACTTTCAAACAGACAACACTGTGTTGCTGACTCGATTATAGGCGCTACTGGGCGGGGTGCAAATATATGGCCACACGCTCTATAATTGTATAATCTTGGATCATCTTGTTGAAGCTCCTTTGTCGACTCTTGTGCCAGTCTTAGTTATTCTCACCTTCCAACACCATCCCCACGTACGGTAGTTATATATATATATATATATATATATATATATATATATATATATATATATATATATATTATATATATATATATATATATATATATATATATATGCAATATGATCACAGTAAACAGGTGAGAGTTACAGTATCGACCAGTGAAGAGGCGGGGCCAGGAGCATGACTCGACCCTGCAACCACATATAGGTGAGTATATCATAATATGCAAAACAATCACTGTGAAGTTCCAAGCGTTTTCTTGATAATGTAAGAAATCACGAAAAAGAAAGAGAGAGTTCTTCATAAATAAACAACTTTAAAAGTTTCGGTCCATCCTGGATCATTATCGGACCGAAACGTCGTCTCAAGAATCCTCTCTACGTGTGGGCTATCTGTGAATTGTTACAGCCACGGCAGTGTGACTTTTATTCTTGAGTGAACTGTGCGTTCTCGTTGATGCTGTGGGCAAATCATAGTTCTCTTTTGTTTCCCAACAATAATAATTCAATAGGTAGAACAGCTGTGGAATTATCATGTGTATCTGACGTAGCTTGGACCACCGTGCCAGGCAGCTGCCTCACACGAAGGAAACTGAGAACCTCCTTGATGTCGATGGTAGGCAACTGAAGGGGGATAAACGGGGGCGAAAGGAGCTGGAGGACACCTGGGTGACAATGGACCCTCATGTGATTCAGAGCTCTCAATACTCTCTTCCTGGGAGGTGTGTCATTACATAAAGGCTTCCCCATGCACCATAACCAAGGCCTTTCTATAATGTATGACAAAAATGTCGACTATTCCTCTATAAATTGCACTATGTAAATTTATAGAAATTAAATTTTCATTATCGTTATCTTCCTCAGTGGGAGGCGGCTTTCATTTGAAGGACTCTTAAACTCGGTAAGTAGGTACTCGGTGGCAAAATCTAAATCAATACGTGTTATGACCCTCCCCCTACAAGTTTAGTGCTTCCCAGTGAGTGGAAAAATTCTATCCATAGTTTGAGAACCAGAGATGTATTCTCTTGGTATTCCTCATCATGTAGTATATACATACGTATATACATTCGTGTATATAAAACGAACAAAGAAAGAAGGAACACTGCACAGGCCTACTGGCTCATGGGGCAGGTCCAAATCTCCAACGGCCAATGCCCCGACCCAGCCAGGTCAG
>WNWK01020373.1:0-35958 GCA_009830355.1 Cherax destructor | reverse complement strand
AATCATAGAATTGATGAGGGAAAAGGGTGAGTGGAGCACTTCGGAGTCTGTGGAGACAAAGAACCTTGTCCATGGAAGTAAAGAGGGAATGTATGAGAGTATAGTTATACCAACGCTCTTATATGGGTGTGAAGCATGGGTGATGAATGTTGCAACGAGGAGAAGGCTGGAGGCAGTGGAGATGTCATGTCTGAGGTCAATGTGTGGTGTGAATATAATGCAGAGAATTCGGAGTTTGGAAATTAGGAGGAGGTGCGGGATTACCAAAACGATTGTCCAGAGAGCTGAGGGGGGTTGTTGAGGTGGTTTGGACATGTAGAGAGAATGGAACGAGACAGAGTGACTTCGAGAGTGTATAAATCTGTAGTGGAGGGAAGGCGGGGTAGGGGTCGGCCTAGGAAAGGTTGGAGGGAGGGGTAAAGGAAGTTTTGTGTGCGAGGGGCTTGGATTTCCAGCAAGCATGTGTGAGCGTATTTGATAGGAGTGAATGGAGGCATATGGTTTTAATACTGACGTGCTGTTGGAGGAGCAAAGTAACATTTATGAAGGATTCAGGAAACCGGCAGGCCGGACTTGAGTTCTGGAGATGGGAAGTACAGTGCCGGCACTCTGAAGGAGGGGTGTAAATGTTGCAGTTTTATAACTGTAGTGTAAAGCACCCTTCTGGCAAGACAGTGATGGAGTGAATGATGATGAAAGTTTTTCTTTTTCGGGCCACCCTGCCTTGGTGGGAATCGGCCGATGTGTTAATAAAAAAAAAAAATATATATATATATATATATATATATTAGTGTAACCACGAATGAGTGGTATTGATCAATAACTGTATATATAATTTTGCAAACATTCGAAATTATATACAAACATTGTCTCTACGTCCACAGCAGGACTCGAACCTGCAAACTCTGTTTCAGAGTGACCAGTACTTTACTACGGAGCTAGACCTGCGATAAGTATAGGGGTCCAGCCGGAGCCAAACAATGTTTTCCTATAACCCCGGGGCACCAAGCTCGTTTTGAAAGTTATTTTATCGAATCCTGCCACATGCAGTGGACAACGAAAGAGATTTGAAATGCTTAACAATTCGCAAACAGGCCAAATCCACTGCATGTGGCAGGATTTGATGAAATAACTTTCAAAACGACTTGGTGCCCGGTGTTATGGGGAAACATCGTCTGGCTCCCGCTGGACGTCCATACTTATCGCGGGTCTAGCTCCGTGGTAAAGTACTGGTCACTCTGATACAGAGTTTGCAGGTTCGAGTTCTGCTGTGGACGTAGAGACAATGTTTGTATATAATTTCGCCTGTTTGCGAATTGTTAAGTATATGGATATGTATATAGTTAGTTAGTTCAGACTCTCAGGTAAGGACCCACTAGGGGCGAGGGGGAAGTGTGGACAGAAGAAGAATAGCCGGTGAGAGGAAGAGCTGAAGTAGAAGAGAAAGAGTCAGGACTAAACCCAACAGTCTAACTACTTAGTCGATATGTATATACATGTATATATATATATATATATATATATATATATATATATATATATATATATATATATATATATATATATATATATATAAAATATATATATATATATATATATATATATATATATATATATATATATATATATATATATATATATATATGTTTGTGTGTGCCGAATACGTAAAATTTGTCATTAGCAGAACTATTAAAAATTAAGTCATTTTTAAAAAAAATTTCTTATACGATTAATGATATATTTTTTTTTCTTTTATGATAATGAAAAAAATTAATAATTTTGTTCCAAAAGTACCTTAGATAACTTACCTAACTTTATTATAACAAGCGCAATTGAATTAAGCCTAATCCAGCTAAATATATTGCATATAAGTTTACAAACATAATTGAAATATATTTTTTCTTTAGGTTCATAATGATTTTTGCGAAATTAATGCATACACAAATTTTCGCTTGCCTTATTTGCGCAATCTATCCCGGGATAATTTATCCATTCATTCAAGTTTCTGCGAGTTGCCGTCAATATTATATGGAGAATGTGGCAGGGGCAATGTTTTGATTCAAAGTTGTGGAAGGTTTAAACCAGGATACGATTCTTAACATAATTATGTTTAGTTATAGGTAGTCACTTAGAATAGTTACTCACTTGTAGTATAGAAAATGGAATAGCACCACTTGACAAGTTTTCTGTATTTTTTTCCCCCATAAACAATGATATTTAGTTGTTGAATCTAAATCTTATCATAATTAAGTTGTTCTGAAGATAATATTGTGAACTCGATTAGCATGACAATTTCCGTGATTTCGCTAATAATTTAGAACTCAGAGTTAATGTTATTTTACGAAAACAATGTTCTACCTTCATTTGTTTCTCTCCCACAATGCTTCCCCAGCCATCAAAAGCTAAGTCTACATTGTTTTTCTTTGTTTTATTTTTTTTTTTTCATCAATTCTGGCCTGAAGAGAAATCCCTAGAGATCTGAAAAGCTTGGCCAATCATATTACTGTTTCTGGAAGGTATTAAGAAACACACACACACATATGCTTCCATGTATTTGTGTATTCCTGAATAAACTTACTTACACACACACACACACGTTCCCTTTACTACTTGTCTAGCCAGTAATTTACCCCAGTTGCTCTAGACATCCCATTCACTGCCCACTCCCCTCCTACGCAAAATTCTATATATGATCGTGATCCCTTCATTGGAACTAATTAAATAAGAGCTGCCTTGTGTTTGGCCAGCAACTCTTATCTCAAGCATTTCCTAACATTATTACCTCCAGCACTAAGGCAGATAATGGCGTTGTTCCCAATATTTGACATATTATCTAACTTGTTAATTATATCACTCATACTTTCTCCTGGAAAACGCACCTTGTGTCCTGCATTCTTTTGTCTGTTACAGAATTCTCAATTCAGTTGTCTAACAAATAATTCCTTTTGCCTACATGTTGAAACAATGATGATCAGAAGGAGGATACTAGATCACCTAGAGAGGTGTTTCAGAGAAAACCAACATGGATTCAGAGATAATAGATCCTGTCTGATAAACATGCTGAAGTTATATGACTGACTTAGAAAGACAAGGTTAGACACACGCACGCACTCACGCACACACACACACACACACACACACACACAAACATGAGATTTAAAGAAGTGTTTACAGAGGAGACAGAAGGGACTCCAGAAAGACGGAGAGGTAGGGTACACCACCAAGTGTTGGACACAATACATGCAACCGAGGAAGAAGTGAAGAGGCTGCTGAGTGAGCTAGATACCTCAAAGGCGATGGGGCCGGACATCTCTCCATGGGTCCTGAGAGAGGGAGCAGAGGCGCTATGTGTACCCCTAACAACAATATTCAACACATCTATCGAAACAGGGAGATTACCTGAGGTTTGGAAGACAGCAAATATAGTGCCAATTTTTAAAAAAGGAGACAGACATGAAGCACTAAACTACAAACCAGTGTCACTGACATGTACAGTATGCAAAGTCATGGAGAAGATTATTAGAAGAAAAATGGTAGAACACCTAAAAAGGAATGAGCCTATCAACGACGGCCAACATGGTTTCAGGGACGGGAAATCCTGTGTCACAAATCTACTGGAGTTCTATGACAGGGTGACAGCAGTAAGACAAAAGAGAGATGGGTGGGTAGATTGCATTTTCTTGACTGTAAGAAGGCGTTTGACACAGTTCCACACAAGAGATTAGTGCAAAAGCTGGAGGACCAGGCAGGGATAACAGGAAAGGTACTCCAGTGGATCAGGGAATACCTGTCAGGAAGACAGCAGCGAGTCATAGTACGTGGCGAGGTGTCAGAATGGGCGCCTGTGACGAGTGGAGTTCCACAGGGGTCAGTCCTAGGACCGGTACTGTTTCTGGTATTTGTGAACGACATGACGGAAGGAATAGACTCCGAAGTGTCCCTGTTTGCAGATGATGTGAAGTTCAGAAGGATTCAATCGGAAGAAGACCAGGCAGAACTACAAAGGGATCTGGACAGGCTGCAAGCCTGGTCCAGCAATTGGCTCCTGGAGTTCAACCCCACCAAGTGCAAAGTCATCATGAAGATTGGGGAAGGGCAAAGACTACAGACGGAGTACAGTCTAGGGGGACAGAGACTACAAACCTCACTCAAGGAAAAAGATCTTGGGGTGAGTATAACACCAGGCACATCTCCTGAGGCGCACATCAACCAAATAACTGCTGCAGCATACGGGCGCCTAGCAAACCTAAGAACAGCATTCCGACATCTTAATAAGGAATCGTTCAGGACTCTGTACACTGTGTACGTTAGGCTCATATTGGAGTATGCAGCACCAGTTTGGAACCCACACCTAGCCAAGCATGTAAAGAAACTAGAGAAAGTGCAAAGGTTTGCAAGAAAACTAGTCCCGGAGCTAAGGGGTATGTCCTACGAGGAGAGGTTAAGGGAAATCGACCTGACGACGCATGGTTGGAAAAGTGTCCGTACGGAGGACAGGAGAGATAGAGGGGACATGATAACGACATATAAAATACTGAGAGGAATTGACAAGGGGGACAGAGACAGAATGTTCCAGAGATGGGACACAGCAACAAGGGGACATAGTTGGAAGTTGAAGACTCAGATGAATCACAGGGATGTTAGGAAGTATTTCATCAGTCACAGAGTGGTCGGGAAGTGAAATAGTTTGGGAAGCGATGTAGTCGAGGCAGGATCTATTCATAGCTTTAAGAAGAGGTATGATAAAGCTCATAGCGCAGGGAGAGTGACCCAGTAGCGACCAGTGAATAGGCGGGGCCAGGAGCTATGAATCGACCCCTGCAACCACAACTTGATGAGTACACGCACACGCACACACACACACACACACACACACACACACACACACACACAGAAACAAGGCACTAAATTATAGGCCAATGTCACTGACGTGTATAGTATGCAAATTCATGGAGAATATTGTCAGGAGGAAAGTGGAAGAGCACCTGGAATGGAACAAAATTATAAACGACAACCAGCACGTATTCATGGAAGGCAAATCCTGTGTCACAATTCTTCTGGAGTTTTATGACAAGGTAACAGAAGTAAGACACGAGAAAGAGGTGTGGGTTGACTGCATTTTCTTGGACTACAAGAAGGCCTTCGACACAGTTCCTCACAATAGATTAGTGAAAAAGCTAAAGGATCGGCACGTGTAACAGGAAGGGCAATGCAATGGATCAAAGAATACCTGACAGGGAGGCAACAACGAGTCATGGTACGAGATGAGGTATCACAATGGGCGCTTGTGACGAGCGGGGTTCCACAGGGGTCAGTCCTAGGACCAGTGCTATTTTTGGTATATGTGAATGACATGATGGAAAGGATAGACTCAGAAGTGTCCTTGTTCGCAGACAATGTGAAGTTAATGAGGAGAGTTAAATCAGGCAGGAATACAAAGAGACCTGTACAGGCTGGATGCGTGGTCTAGCAACTGGCTCCTTGAATTTAACCCTGACAAAATCAAAGTCATGAAGATCGGGGAAGGACAAAGAAGACCACAGACAGAATATAGGCTAGGTGGCCAAAGACTGCAAACCTCACTCAAGGAGAAAGATCTTGGGGTGAGTATAATACCGAGCACGTCTCCGGAAGCATACATCAACCAGATAACTGCTGCAGCATATGGGCGCCTGGCAAACCTGAGAATAGTGTTCCAATACCTCAGTAAAGAATCGTTCAAGACTCTGTACAAAGTGAACGTCAGGCCCATACTGGAGTATGCAGCACCAGTTTGGAACCCACACCAGGTCAAGCATATCAATTAATTAAAGAAAGTGCAAAGGTTTGCAACAAGGCTAGTTCCAGAGCTAAGGGGAATGTCCTATGAAGAAAGGTTAAGGGAAATCAGCCTGACGACATTGGAGGACAGGAGGGTTAGAGGAGACATGATAATGACATACAAAATACTGCGAGGAATAGATAAGGTGGACAGAGCCAAGAGGTTCCAGAGATTGGACACAGAAACAAGGGGTCACAATTTTAAGTTGAAGACTCAGACGAGTCTAATTTATGTTAGGAAGTATTTCTTCAGTCATAGAGGTGTCAGGAAGTGGAATAGTCTGGCAATTGATGTAGTAGATGCAGGAACCATAAAGCTCATGGAGCAGGTAGAGAGAGGACCTAGTAGCGATCAGTGAAAAAGCGGGGCCAGTAGCTGAGTCTCAGCCTCTGAAACACACACACACACATTATGACTCGACCCATGCAACTACAAATAGGTGAGTACATGCATGCACACACGCACGAACACACACACACACTAGAGGAAGGGAGGGTTAGAAGAGACATGATAATGACATGCAAAATACTGCGAGGAATTGACAAGGTGGACAGAGATATGATGTTCTAGAGATGGGACACAGAAACAAGGGGTCACAATTGGAAGTTGAAGACTCAGATAAGTCAATGAGATGTAAGAAGTATTTCTTTAGTCATAGAGTTGTCAGGAAGTGGAACAGTCTGGCAAATTATGTAGTGGAGGCAATGTTTAGAAAATTTCTCCAGAAAGGGGGGTATCAGCTCTTTTCAGCCCATTTCAGTCCCCCTGAGGACTTGAGGGACTCAACCCTCCCAGAAGGGGCAAATAGTGTTTTGCTTCCTGATCAACAGTTTAATTTGAAGCAGATGCAGCACCAGCGTGTACCAGTCATAGTCATGCCACTCACCTTGCAAGAGATCAGCGTTGCAACTTTAGTGTGGGTAACGAGAGTAATTATTCTCTTTTCTTTGGCAGGAAAATTACAGGAAAACCCTGCATCACTTTAACTGCAATATGGGACAATAATGAACTACTGTTGATAGATAGATATCAGGAAATCTATCACTGGTATTGAACACTGTGACGATGTAAAGCAAGAAGGGAAATATGCTTAAGTCTGTGATTTAACGCTGCACCGCAGGGCGGAGTGTGGGGATTAGCTTAGATTGCTTTAAGAAATGGACGAGGAAATATGTGACACGATGGCATAGCCCTGAACAAAGGAACAACAGTGCAGTGCCTTCCCGACCTTTTAATTGACAATCTCAAGAATTCGCCGTAGGCCTAATGACACAGTGAAGGGGGACAGGTCTTCCTGTTGTGAAATACTTTGAAACAAAAACTAATCTTGATCCTGTGTAGAGTAACAGAGTAGCAGAGATTGCAGCCATGAGACACTACTACTTCAATCAAGACGATGATACCGGAGTGATTTTCCTTACCACAAGACAGGGAAAAACTTTCTGGTCACATACAAATACCCAAAAAATCTAGTCAGTTACGAACCTGGTTAGGTCGGCTGCAGTAGATAATTAGGGTGTATTGTGTCTAGATTTACCAATACACTCCGTGATGTACGATCCATTGAGGCAAAACAAGTAAGTGTTTCATTCAGCATTATGTTCAAGTGAAATGCTGAAATATACACTCCTTTGGGGCAATTATTTACTCATAACTTGAATTCCCACAGCTCAGGGCGGGGGCATATACGGCTCCTTGAAGAAACGACCTGGGGGTGGCTGGGGACATGAGCCGTCATTTACTAATAGTTTATTTAGACATGGTACAATGATACATAGTTAAGTAGACATGATACATAAGAATAAATGAGATGTACATGCCAAAAGCCCCTAATATGCTGTGCATTGCGGGCAATGTCCTTTAGACTTGGCTTAGTATGCTCAGAGCCCTTACATAGTCCTTCGAACCAGATAGTGGTCACATAGTGGTCCAAAAGCTTGTAAAACAGTTTACAAGTAGATATGAACCTAAGGTCCTTCGAAAAACTGGTAAAAACTGGAGGTTTTACAAAATACATGAGTCCCTGCACTCAATCAATGAAAATGGTCAATTGAGAGTAAGCTGCTGCTACTTTTAGAAAACGGGAGTAAGGCGCTGTGTCTGCTGGGAACAGAAAACGCGAGCCGGGTCACCCATCATTCATCTGCTCACCCAGCACCCAGTATGCGGGAGCTACCCTCTGCTCTCACTCGCAAATCAGACTGCGGTCAGCTTGCCTGAATGTGTATATCTCCACACACAGTGTTTATAGTGTATATAGACATAAATTCTTATATATTTTAAGGAAGTTTATATTAAGTTTAAGTTTTGATATACATTATCAGTGACATTTATAAGGAATATACATAAGGGACAACTCAGCAGTATTCAAGCTGAGGAGCTGATGCAGCATCAACAACTCAGAACATCAAGGTACAACCTTATGTACCCTGTACCCTTCAAGGTCAAGGTCCTGCAGTCACTGGGTCAGTGGCACACTGATTAAACATAATAAACACTCAGCTGTTCACTGTGGTGAAGTATTTAAACACTTGTAGTATAATGTTAGGAATTATTCCAATTCAAGATGGCGCCATTTCAAATGCAGTTAAAATTTTTACAAACGAAAATTACACAGATAGAAAAACTAATTGCAGTTTGGGGCTCTGGTGGCCTGGTGGCTAAAACTCTCACTTCACATGGCGATTCCCAACCAGGGTAGAAACATTGGGCGTGTTTCTTTACACCAGTTGTCTATGTTCACCCATCAGTAAAATGGGTACCTGGGATTTAGTCGACTGGTGTGGGTCACATCCTGGGACACTGACCTAATTTGCCGGAAAAATGCTCATCATAATAAGAGGCTTTCTATATAGTAGTTTGTCATTGATGTCAGCTAGTCCTGTATACCATGTAACATGTACTTGTAGTAAATAAAGATATTATTATATTATTAACAATACAAACATTGATTTTGGCGATTTAGAAGCAAAACTGGAACTACTTACTCAGCGTCTGGAAATCATTAATACAGATTATGTGAAATACGAAAGTGAATTCCTAGAATCAAATCCACCTGAGGATGAAATTCAAAATATTTTGGGTACATTTAGTGATCAACAATTAAGGTAGACATGAGCACAGGCTACCTGCCACAAAATTCTGTCCCAAAGACCTACAGTAGCTAGTGGTCAGACACCTGTTACACCTGCCACGACTGGCATACCACTACCTAGTTTTCCTACCTTCTCATTACCTATATTTGAAGGTCATAATTATGAAGAGTTTATCAGTGGTTTTCATTCTTTGGTACATTCAAGAACTGATATTGATAAGATCGGTAAGTTAAACTATCTTAAATGTCTTGTGAACTGATTAAATCATTTCTGGTGGTCAAAGGCAATTATCAGCTAACCTTACGTGCTTTGTCTGACAAAGTCAGGGTTAGACATGCAGTCAGAATCTAGCTTGAAACCACCAAGACATTGTTTTTCAGATTTACAGACATTTAGTATCATACTAGACAATAGTCTCAGATCTCTAGAGGTTAAATATGATGTAGATGAATGACCTAAAGCATTGTGATTGGTTTATCAGTGGTATTGTACAGGATAAACTGTCACCACAAACTATTGACCATTTAAATATTATGTTCAATAAATGCTATTTCACTTGTGAAGAAATTATCAAAGGTTTATAAGCTATAGTTTCTTGCATGCAAGCAATGAGACATAATAATAAACATACAAATCCTACTGTGGATACCAAACCTTCAATCAGTATAAAAAGAGTACACCTACTCCCACTAAATCACAGAATGGGAAATTCCATGAAGGCACTTATCAAGAGACAGTAAAATGACTGTCACACATAAACGTACTTCAAAATGTGTACTTTGTGATGGATCACAATACACAACAATGGAGACACGGAAACAATGTTTAACAGCTGTAACGGAGCATTAAGTGTTTAGGTGAACACAAGGGAGGTAAATGCTAATTGAAGAAGTGTTTTAAATGCAAGGGTATGCACCATACAGCTTTATGCCCAAGCACTTGTGCTGAACAACAGATGACTTAAACAGAAACAGAAAGTCAACAAACAACAGCATTAAACATGAGAGATAAGTCTAAATCGACTGCTCTTCCAATAACGCAAATTGAGTTATCTAATAAATTAAACAAAACTAAGGTGCTAACACTATTTGATCAAGGCTCTCAAAGGTCCTTCCTAAGAAGAACAGTGTTACAGAATCTGAATAAACAATCCCATGCCAAAATACAGTTAGATATAGCTGGGTTTTACCAAAGTTATGGTAAACTGACATATGACCTAGCCAAATTCACTGTTGGTCTAGGAAACACGAAAAAGACAGTAGAAGCTGTGGAAGTAGATGATTTGCCTAAGTCTGGGCAGCCAAGGTCAAGTTAGCCTGTCCAGACATATAGAAGGACACAGTTAGTCCAATTGATTTAATCATTGGACGTGATTATTATCACTGTTTTGTGCAAAATATAGTAAGTAAACATGATGTTCACTTGCTGAAAACAGCTGGAGGCAATATGATATGTGGTCCAATTCCCTCTCAAAGTGGGACAGAAGCTGATATTGATTCACTGGAAAATGTAATAGTTACAAGAATAACTGCTGATCATGTACCACAGCAAAAAATATCATTACTGGAAGAAATGAATGAACGAGTTGATAAGTTGTGGGATTTAGATGCGATAGGTATTGATGTAAATAAACCAAGCCCACGGGAGTCTGAGACTTATAACCAATATTTGGACACTGTCAAATATGAAAATGGACAGTATTGGGTTAGGTTACCATGGAAATTAATCCACCACATCTACCTAGCAATTATTGCATGACTTTCGGACAAATGAAAGCACAAATACACGAGCTCAGGAAGGATCCAGAGCTGCTGATTGTCTATGATAATATCATACAAGAACAGTTGGACAATAATTTCATTGAGGTAGTAGTCGAAGACTAGTTGAAGACAGAATTTCATTATCTCCCGCACCATGGAGTCAGAAAGGATTCTGAAACCACTCCACTATGTGTTGTATATAATTGCAGCGCACGTGCTAATAAAGATGTAGCAAGCCTTAATGACTGTCTAATGACAGGGCCCTCACTAACTGAGAAGCTTGGAGACGTGCTTAAGAAATTTCGCACAAATCCATATGCCTACATGGCTGATATTTCCTAAGCTTTCTTAAGAGTAGGACTACAATAAATAGATAGAGATTATACTCGATTCTTGTGGCCTGAAAAACCACATGATCCTCAAAGTCCTGTGAAAACATATCGTTTCAAGTCAGTTTTATTTGGTGCAACATCCTCTCCTTTCTTACTAGAAGCTACTCTTAATACACATTTGAAGAAATCTGAAAGTCCCTTCAAAGAAACCTTAAAGAAAAGTTTCTATGTGGATAATCTTCAAGGTACTGTGAATAAAGAGGAGGATTTGAAATCCTTATACAGAGAAGCTAACAAGGAGATGAAAGAAGCAAATATGCCACTTAGGATGTGGAATACTAATTCAACTCAATTAAGGGAATTTATCAAAGAAGATTTCCCTAAAGCTGAAATTCCTGATTGCAACTACAAGCTTGGACTTAATTTGAACACACAGGAAGACACTTTGAGTCTCAAAGAAATAAACAATAAACCATGCAGTACACTCACCAAACGTAGTTTGCTGTCAGAGGTATCACGATGTTTTGATCCTCTAGGACTCGTCTCACCAATTACCATAAAAGGTAAAATGCTTGTGCAAGATGCTTGGAAGCTCAAAATAGGTTGAGATGAGAACTTGCCTCTAGAAATGAGTCAAGAATGGGATGAAATATCCAAGGAGTTTAAACAACTTCATCAAATTAAATTTCTCAGACAAATAAGTCAAGAGGGAAACAAGTACACATTACATGTGTTCTGTGATGCGTCAACCAGAAGTTATGGGGCTGTAGCTTACATGAGTAATGCTGAAGGAAGTACTCTAATTACTTCAAAGGCCAGGGTTGCACCCCCAAAGGTCAGGACAGTACCACAATTGGAACTGACAGCATTTATGTAGGTACAAAATTAACTGTCTATCTCAACAAAGTGTTTGATCATCTCACTATTGAAAAATAGTGATCTTAAGTGATAATGAAGCAGTTCTCCAGTGGTTACGAAATAACAAATAGTAAATTGGTCTATGTACAAAATATAGTAGCAGAAATAAGAGAGATGCAGACAGACTATCTCTTTCTCCATGTCTCTACCCAAGAGAATCCAGCTGACATGTTGTCACATGGTGTCCCACTCAAGAAATTAGTGGATAATAAATTACACGGGTCTGCATTTGTTATGTTTTTAATTTTGATTTTTATTCATGGTTGCGATCTTAAATATTCTTGGACTGCTGATTGTAAATATCTAAACCATTTTGCTCTATCACGTAAGGATTTTGAATAAAATACAAATTAATGATAATATAAAATGTGAATTTTTAATAAATTAAACCAAGAAATCATGGAAAAGCACATTCTGTTAGTTTTAAGAACATATGAATTCCAAATCAAAATGAATCAAATCAAATGATTTTATTAAAAAAAAAAATGCTCCTAATGGTTAGCCTACATATTGAATCAAAAGAAAGAGGACTGCTTTGATTTTCGCTTGTGCGGTGCATCGAGACCATTACGTTTCAATGACCAGCAGTAATCCATGATCATGTTGACATTCCATTTGCCTTGGTATCGAGTTTCCATGGTGCAAATATCCTGATGGAACCGCTCTCCTTGTTCCTCAAGATGTGAGTGCAAAAAGTACATCTTCATACTCATTCTAGACCCAAGTTGTTGAAAACTTGAAATCATGTCTTGGATCATTTTTTTCATATTCGGAGGAGCGCCTGTTTCCCAGGAAGTTCTAAACAATCTGCTTGAAAGAAAACCAGACATTCACCTCGACACCTGGTAATGCTTCATCAAAATGCTTGTCCTTGATCAATTCCCGAATCTGAGGGTCAACAAAGTTTTTTGCCTTTAGCTTGCCTTCACTTATACAAGAAAACTTTGACTCCAGGTACTTGAAAGCACTTCCATGCTTGTTCAAGGCCTTCACAAAATTTTTCATAAGCCCTAATTTGATGTGGAGTGGTGGCAGCAGAATTTTCTTGGGGTCAACTAGTGGCACAGTTTTCACGTTATAATTTCCGGGTAAGAAGCTGGTTCTTGGTGGCCAATCTTTTTGTTCATAGTGTTGGCTGTCTGCCCTACTATCCCAAAGACACAGAAAACAGGGATACTTGGTGTATTCGCCTTGAAGACCTAGTAGGAGAGCAATAACTTTTAAATCACCACAAATGAGAAAATTATGATTCTTGTACTTGATTGCAGATATTATTGTCTTCATATTTGCGTAAGTTTCTGACATTTGGACACTATGGCCAATTGGCACAGATGCAGCTGTTTGTTTATTATTAAATTATTGTAAACTTGTATAAAATATATATATATAGCTGGATTAGGCTACATTAAATTGCGCTTGTTATAATAAGGTTAGGCAAGTTTCCTAAATTAATACCGTAAATCTGGTCAGGATTCATCCTTGCTTCTTCGAGAGAGACTGCGTCTTCAAGTGGCATGTGTAGGTCACTGCTCCATTTGTACAGGTCGCCCAGGTAGACCTGAGCTTTAAACTTCTTTTAGAAGAATCAATGAAGAGTCTCCATTCATCTGTTTTGTATGACATTCCCATGTGTTCAATAAGGCCAGAAATATTTGAACAGAAAACTAAAGATTCCTCTTTGTCAAAGAACTGAGTGAATTCCGCTTCACGATAACGGTACCAAGCCAAGCGAATGTTGTTCCAAGAGCTAAAAGCCTGTGTTCCTTCAGTCTAGAGCAAGTAACTGT
Source organism: Cherax destructor (assembly GCA_009830355.1). Taxonomy (NCBI): domain Eukaryota; kingdom Metazoa; phylum Arthropoda; class Malacostraca; order Decapoda; family Parastacidae; genus Cherax; species Cherax destructor. The sequence continues at coordinate 22,245 of WNWK01020373.1, read as the reverse complement.
GCACTTTCTTTTGGAAGGTTAAGTCATTGAGCTCAACTTGGTTGAAGGGTTTGGGATCGTCATTTGTTGGTGGTTCATAGTCTACTTTCATCTCCTTAGAATCACTGGTATCAGACTCTGATGAAATTTGCCATGTCTCAGGTGGCACAGGTACAGGAATATCTTCAGAGTGTGGAACAGGTCTTATTGCTGAAGGAATATTTGGGTATATTATGCGATCTTTAGTCTTCTTGTTGAATCCAGCTACTTTAGTCATACAAAAGTAGCAGTCAGCATGGTGGTTCATCTGCTCCCACCATACCATTGGTACTGACCATATTTGGGGCAAAGTTTGTGTGGTGCAAATGGTTTCTCCTGGTCTCCAAGTTTTCAGCCAAAATAAGCAAAGTAGCAGCACTTCAATAAAGGAGTAATGTTGTTCCGGGAATCTGAAGGGTGAATTACCCGCAGACATAGCAAAATATGTCTGGTGAATTTATGCAGCCTCTAGACATATTATTAATCTGAAAATAAAGAAAAATAAATTAGATTTAACATTTAATTCAATATAAGGTAAGCATTTTAATTGGTAATATACCACTTTCTCATTTACTTATGTTATACGAATAGAGAAAAATAACATCTCCGTATAACTTGACAACCTGATGTAATAGAGATGAATAAAAACACAATTAATCACTATTTTCCATATATATATATATATATATATATATATATATATATATATATATATATATATATATATATATATATATATATATATATATATACCGAAAAAGATACTATAGAGTCAATAAAAGAAATCATGCAGACCAGTGTTATGGCTCCACTGACCGAACTGGCTCCGTAATGAAAATAACTGGCCTCAGCAAAAAGCTCACAATATGCCAGAAGAAACAGTCTGCTTGAACACAGCAGAAAAATCTGTTTAAATACAGCAGACACCCCAGAAATAGTCATTGATGGATCAAAAATACTCATCTTTGGGTAAACTCTTAAGAGTTATAGCTCTTGTCTTTAAATTCATTTAAGAGACAAAACATAATTATGAATTTCCTGAACTCATTAAATACTGGGTAAAACAAATACAGAGAGATGTCTTCTCTACAGTGTACAAATTTCTGGAAATACAGGATAAATCCCCAAAGAAACTTTATATGATTAATTCTTTAGGACTTTATCTCGACTCAGAAAAGATTTTAAGATGTCGAGGAAGAATTCATAATTTTTCACTACCTAAAGAAGCAATACATCCAATATTGATCCCCAAGAATCATTGGCTAACAAGTCTGATTGTTAAAAATGCCCACAGTATCGTGTTACATGGTGGGGTAGCTGACACTGTCACATATGACAATCCTACTGCATACCTCAAGGTCGAGAAAGTGTGAAAAAACAAATAAGGGACTGCATTACTTGTCGTCACTATGATATGCGAGTATGTGAGTATCCAGGTCCACCACCGTATCCCTTTGAATGAGTATATCATGTCACTCCATTTGAGGTGACTGGTGTAGATTACACTGGACCAATAATTTTAACTAAAACAGTTGACAAAGTTCCCATCAAGGTGTACATCTGTTTGTTCACTTGTGCTACGACTAGAGCAGTGCATATAGAAGTAGCCACTGACATGTCTGCTGGTTTACAGCCAGAAGAGCATGTCCCAGACTGATAATTTCAAACAATGCAACGAACTTTGTTGCTGGTGTTGCTTATATAAGCAAGATTTTTGATCAACTAGAGGTACGACAGATGCTGAATCAATGCAATTGTCGTTGGAAACACATTCCTTCGCCATGACAAGGTGAATTTTATGAAAGAATGATAGGCATCATAAAACGTTGTTTAAGACTCTTCATGGTCAGCGAATCGGCCTAGAAGAATTTCGCACACTCGTAACTGAAATAGAAAATAAAGTCAACAACAGACCTCCAACTTATGTTACTGTTGATCTGGACAATTTGGAAGTGTTAAGTCCATCTCAATACTCCATGGCAAAAGGCTCAAACCTGTTCTGCCCATGAATGATAAAGAAATCATAGAGGATCCTACTTATTTCGAACCTGAGCAACTCAGACGTAAATTCGAGCACCTTAATAAAATGATTGAATGTTGGGGAAAAAAATGGCGAGAAGACTTCTTTGGAGCTGGTGTTCCTGAAAATCATATGACCTTAAGACCTGGTGACATAGTGATTATTGACAATGATGGTCCAAGGTCCCATTCGCCTCTTGGAAAAATAGTGACAATACATCCTGATGCAAAGGGAACCATTAGGGCAGTTGATGGTTTGAGCAAAGGTGCAGTGAATAAGCAGACAATAGATGAATTAGTGCCGTTAGAATTACACAGTGTTGAAAAAAAATTTAGTGATTCTCCAGCAACCCCACAGATTAAAGCTGTTAAGAAAAGACAAATCAGCAGTGGTGGCGAGTGAGAAAATCAAATTAATGTTAAAAGATGAATAGTTCACCTGCGGAGAACTTTCGACCGCCCCCCAGTGTGGAGAAAATTTCTCAAGAAAGGGGGGTAATTCAGCCCCTTTCAGCTCCCCTGAGGGACTTGAGGGACTCAACCCTCCCAGAAGGGGCGAATGATGTCTTGCTTCCTGATCAACAGTTTAATTTGAACCAGATGCAGTACCAGTGTGTACCAGTCATAGTCACGCCACTCTCCTTGTAAGAGATCAGCGTTATAACCATAGTGTGGGTTAACGAGAGTAATTACTCTCTTTACGTTGGGAGGAAAATTACAGGAAAACCCTGCATCACTTTAACTGCAATATAGGATAATAATTAACTGCCGTCGATAAATAGATATCAGGAAATCTATCACTGGTATTGAAAACTGTGATGTCAAGCAAGAAGGGAAATATGCTGAAGTCGGCGATTTAGGGCCGTGCCGCAGGGTGGAGTGCTGAGATGAGCTTAGATTGCTTTGAGAAACGGACAGGGAAACACGTGACACGAGGGCAAAGGAACAATAGTGCAGTGCATTCTCGACCTTTTAATTGACAATCTCAACAATTCGTGGTCGAACTATGATACAGTGAAGTGGGACAGGTCTTCCTGTTGTGAAATACCATGAAACAAAAACTAATCTTGATCCTTGTGTAATGTAACAGAGTGTGTTGCGAACAATCTTGAGAGAGAGAGACAGTGCAACTGTGAGACACTACTACTTCAACCAAGACAACGATACCGGAGTGATTTTCCCTACCACAAGACAGTGAAAAACTTTCGGGTCCTATACAAATACCCAGGTAAGTCTAGTTAGTTACGTACCTAGTTAGGTCAGCTACCTCAGATAGTTAGGGCATATCGTGTCTAGATTTACCAATACACTCCATGACATGTGGGCCATTGAGCCCAAACAAGTAAGTGTTTCATTCAGCATTATGTTCTAGTGAAATGCTAAAATATATGCTCCTTTGGGGCAATTATTTACTCATAACTTGAATTCCCACAGCCCAAGGCTGGATCAGGAAGAAACGACCCAGGGGGGATATGATAACGACATATAAAATATTGAAACAACTCGACAAGGTGGACAGATACAGGATCTTCCAGAGATGGGACACAGCAACAAGGGGTCACAGTTGGAAATTGAAGACTCAGATGAATCACAGAGATGTTAGGAAGTATTTCTTCAGTCAAAGAGTTGTCAGAAAGTGGAATAGTCTGGGAAGTGATGTAGTGGAGGCGAGATCCATACATAGCTTTAAGAAGAGGTAAGATAAAGCTCATGGAGCAGGAAGAGTGATGTAGTAGTGACCAGTGAAGAGGTGGGGCCAGGAGCTGTGACTCGACCCTTGGAACCACAACTAGAAGAGCGCACACATAGTCACTCACTTGAAGTACAGAAAATGGGATAGCCACCCTTGAGAAGTTTTCTGACAAGTTTTCAGACCAGTGTCACTGGTCTGAAAATCATGGAGAAGATCTTCAGAAGTGGTGGAACACCTAGAAACGAATGAACTTATCAACGACAGCCAGCACTTTTTCAGGGACGGGAAATAGTGTGTGAGTTCTATGACAGGGTGACAGCAGCAAGGCAAGAGAGAGAATGGTGGGTAGATTCTGATTTCTTGGACTGTAAGAAGGCGTTTCACACAGTTCCACACAAGAGATTAGTGGAAAAGCTAGAGGACCAGGCAGGGATAACAGGAAAGGAACTCCAATGGATCAGGGAATACCTGTCGGGAAGACGACAGCGAGTCATGGTATGTGACGAGGTGTCAGAGTGGGCGCCTGTGACGAGTGGGGTTCCACAGGAGTCAGTCCAAGGACCAGTGCTGTTTCTGATATATGTGAAGGACATGACGGAAGAATAGACCCTAGAGTGTCCCTGATTGCAGATGACGTGAAGTTGATGAGAATTCGATCGGCTCTACTTAGGAAGAAATACAAAGGGATCTTGACAGGCTGCAGGCCTGGTTCAGAAACTGGCTCCTGGAGTTCAACCCCATCAAGTGCGAAGTCATAAAGATTGGGAAGGGCAAAGAAGACAGCAGACAGAGGAGAGTCTAGGGGGCCACAGACTACAAACCTCAATCAAGAAAAGGATCTTGGGGTGAGTATAACACCGGGCATATCTCCTGAGGCACACATCAACCAAATAACTGTTGCAGCATACGGGCGCCTAGCAAAGCTAAGAATAGCATTCTGACATCTCAATAAGGAATCGTTCAATACACTGTACACCGTGTACGTAAGGCCTATATTGGAGTATGTAGCAACCGCTTGGAACCCACACCTAGCAAAGCCCGTAAGGAAATTAGAGAAAGTGCAAAGGTTTGGAACATGACTGGTCCTGGAGCTAAGGAGAGGTTAAGGTAAATCGATCTGACGACACTGGAGGACAGGAGAGATAGGGGGGATATGATACTAAAAACAACAGACATAGCCCCGCTCCACAAAGGGGGCAGTAAAGCAATAGCAAAGAACTACAGACCAATTGCGCTAACGTCCCATATCATAAAAATCTTTGAAAGGGTTCTAAGAAGCAGGATCACCACCCATCTTGATACCCATCAATTGCAGGCCGCTCCTGTCTGTCCCAACTACTGGACCACTACGACAAGGTCCTGGATGTTCTAGAAGATAAACAGAATGCAGATGTTATATACACAGATTTTGCAAAAGCCTTTGACAAGTGTGACCATGGTGTAATAGCACACAAAATGCGTGATAAAGGAATAACAGGAAAAGTTGGTAGATGGATCTATAATTTCCTAACATGTAGAACACAAAGAGTAGTAGTCAACAGAGTAAAGTCTGAGGCAGCTACTGTGAAAAGCTCTGTTCCACAAGGCACAGTACTTGCTCCCATCCTATTCCTCATCCTCATATCAGACATTGACAGGGATATAAGCCACAGTGCTGTGTCTTCCTTTGCAGATGACACCCGAATCTGTGTGACAGTGTCCACCGTTGAAGACACTGCAAGACTCCAAGCAGACATAAACCAAATCTTTAAATGGGCTGCAGAAAACAATATGAAGTTCAATGATGAGAAATTTCAATTACTCAGATACGGAAAACGTGAAGAAATTAAAATCTCATCGGAGTACAAAACTAATTCCAACCACACAATAGAGCGAAAAACTAATGTCAAAGACCTGGGAGTGATCATGTCAGATGATCTCACCTTCAAGGACCATAACAAAGTAGCAATTGCATCTGCTCGAAAAATGACAGGATGGATAATGAGAACCTTCAAAACCAGGGATGCCAAGCCCATGTTGACACTTTACAGATCGCTTGTTCTATCTAGGCTGGAATATTACTGCACACTAACTGCACCTTTCAAGGTGGGTGAAATTGCTGACCTAGAAAATGTGCAGAGAACCTTCACGGCATGCATAACTACAATAAACCACCTCAATTACTGGGAACGCTTGAAGTTAACTGGAACGCAGGTGGGAAGAGATACATTATTATATACACTTGAAAAATCCTAGAGGGATTAGTACCAAACTTGCACACGAGTGTCACTCCCTACGAAAGCAAAAGACTCGGCAGACGATGTAACATCCCCCCAATGAAAAGCAGGGGTGCCACTAGCACGTTGAGAGACAACACAATAAGTGTCAGGGGCCCAAGACTGTTCAACTGCCTCTCAGCATACATCAGGGGGATTACCAACAAACCCTTGGCTGTCTTCAAGCAGGCACTGGACAGGCACCTAAAGTCGGTGCCTGACCAGTTAGGCTGTGGTTAGTACTGCGTGAGGCCAGCAGTAACAGCCTGGTTGATCAGGCTCTGATCCAACATGAGGCCTGGTCACAGACCGGGCCGCAGGGGCGTTGACCCCTGGAACTCTCTCCAGGTAAACTCCAGGTCCAGGTATAGGACCCAGGAAAATGAAGAGATAAGTCGAAGAGCCAGAAACAAGTATGCACAGATAAGAGGGGGTCCCAGCGACAGTACGAAAACAACATAGCATCGAAAGTCAAGTCTGACCCGAAGCTGTTGTATAGCCACATCAGGAGGAAGACAACAGTCAAGGACCAGGTAATCTGGCTGAGGAAAGAAGGTGGGTAGCTCACAAGACACGACCAAGAAGTATGTGAGTAGCTCAACATGAGATTTAAGGAAGTATTTACAGTGGATACAGAAAAGACTCTGGGAGGTCAGAACAGAGGATTGCACCAACAAGGGATACACCTTCAAGTGCTGGATGAAATACACACAACCTAGAGGAGGTGAAGAAGCTGTTAAGTGACATTGATACCTCAAAGGCGGTGGGACCGGACATCTCCCCGTGGGTCCTTATAGAGGGAGCACAGACACTGTGTGTGCCACTAACCACAATTTTCTACACATCCATTGAAACTGGGCATCTACCTGAGGTATGGAAGACGGCAAATGTAGTCCCCATTTTTAAGAAAGGAGACAGAAACGAGGCACTAAATTATAGACCAGTGTCACTGACGTGTATAGTAAGCAAAGTCATGGAGAAGATTATCAGGAGAAGAGTTGTGGAGCACCTAGAACGGAACAAGCTTATAACCGAAAACCAGCACGGATTCGTGGAAGGCAAATCCTGCGTCACAAACCTACCTGGAGTTACATGACGTAGTAACGGAAGTAAGACACGAGAAAGACGGGTGGGTTGATTGCATTTTCTTGAACTGCAAGAAGGCCTTCGCCACAGTTTCTCACAAGAAATTAGTGCAAAAGCTAGAGGATCAGGCACGTATAACAGGAAGGGTATTGTAATGGTTCAGAGAATAACTAAATGAGAGGCAACAGCGAGTCATGGTACGTGACGAGTTGTCAGAGTGGGCGCCTGTGACGAGCGGGTTTCCAAAGGGTTCAGTAATAGGACCAGTGCTATTTTTGGTATATGTGAATGACATGATGGCAGGGATAGAATCAGAAGTGTGCTTCTTTGCTGATGATGTGAAGTTAATGAGGAGAATTAAATCAGATAAGGACCAGGCAGGACTACAAAGAGACCTGGTCCAGCAACTGGTTACTTGAATTTAACCCCGCCAAATGCAAAGTCATGAAGATCAGAGAAGGGCAAAGAAGACCGCAGACAGAGTATAGGCTAGGTGGCCAAAGACTGCAAACCTCACACAAGGAAAAGGATCTTGGGGTGAGTATAATACCGAGCACATCTCCTGAAGCGCACATAAACCAGATAACTGCTGCAGCATATGGACGCCTGGCAAACCTGAGAATAGCGTTCCGATAAATTAGTAAGGAATCGTTCAAGACGCTGTATATCGTGTACGTCAGGCCCATACTGGAGTATGCAGCACCAGTTTGGAACCCACAACTGGCGAAGCACGTCAAGAAATTAGAGAAATTGCAAAAGTTTGCAACAAGGCTAGTTCCAAAGCTAAGGGGAATGTCCTACGAAGTATGGTTAAGGGAAATCGAACTGACGACACTGGAGGACAGGAGGGTTAGGGAAGACATGATAGCGACATACAAAATACTGCGAGGAATTGACAATGTGGACAGAGTCAGGATGTTCCAGAGATGGGACACATAAATAAGAGGTCACAATCGGAAGTTGAAGACTCAGATGAGTGAAAGAGATGTTAGGAAGTACGCATTTCTTTAGCCATAGAGTTAGTCTGGTAAGGGATGTAGTTTAGGCAGGAACCATACATAGTTTCAAGACGAGGTATGATAAAGCTCATGGAGCAGGGAGAGAGGATATATATATATATATATATATATATATATATTATATATATATATATATATATATATATATATATATATATATATATATATATATATATATTGTGTGTGTGTTATATATATATATATATATATATATATATATTATATATATATATATATATATATATATATATATATATATATGTGTGTGTGTGTGTGTATATATTATATATATATAATATATATATATATATATATATATATATATATATATATATATATATATATATATATATATATATATATATATATTATATTATATATATATATATTGTATATATATATATATATATATATATATATATATATATATATATATATATATATATATATTTTGTCTTGAAATAAAGTTTGTATAAAAATAAAAGATGGGGTAGTAGGGGAAGTGGAATATTCAAATGGCTTCAGAAAGAAATCTAAATATTCTTCCTTGAAGTCTTTTTATCCACTTCTCGAGGCAATGGGTCCCACAATTGACACTGAGGTGGACCCATCCTATATATATATATATATATATATATATATATATATATATATATATATATATATATATATATATATATATACATATATATGTAGTGCCGAATAGGTGAAACTTGCGATTTTGGCTTAAATAGCAAAGCTTTTCTTGCCGAATAAGGCAAGCGAAAATTTGTGTATGCAATAATTTCGCAAAAAATCATTCTAAACCTAACGAAAAAATTATATTTCATTGTGTTTGTTTACTATTAAATTATTGTAAACTTATCTTAAATATATTTAGTTGGATTAGGCTAAATTAAATTGCTCTTGTTATAATAAGGTTAGGTAAGTTTTCTAAGGTTCTTTTGGTACAAAATAATTAATTTTATTATAATTTTTGTAATTATTATTTTTTTATTAATTATTTTAATAAGGTTAGGTAAGTTTTCTAAGGTGCTTTTGGTACAAAATAATTAATTTTATTAGAATTTTATCAATTAATAATTTATTATTAATTATTAATTATTTTTATTAATTATTATTTTTTATTAATTATTATTTTTTAATAATTATTATTTTTTATTAATTATTATTTTTTATTAATTAGTATTTTTTACATTATAATTCCCATACAAATGTGAAGTATTAATGTCAAAAATAAGTATTAATGGTAATCACAAACTATCAACCTGTGAGGAAGCGAGTGGATGCTTCCAAATGATTGTGTGTGGGGGAGGGGGGTTGTGTACATGGCGTGATAGTACTGCTCAGGTGGCCGTCCAAAGGGGTGGTGTGTTGTAAATCTGTCGAATCTTCATATGAAATTAGCTAATGCGTAATAGATGCGGTATCGTCAGAAACATGAAGTTCACACCACATCTAATGTACGCCTCCCAGTGTATTAATTTTCACTACAGGTACGTTAATTTAAATTTGCCAATATGAATTGCCTACCGAAAGGGAGGCGTTAGGATATAACACCAAAATCTTAATTTGGCGAGTAATCGTGAACGTCCTTTATTATTTTTTCTAATCATGTAATTGATTTGTATATAAATAAAATTACCCAAGCAAATTACTCAGGTCAGGTAAATGATACTACAACATACAGCCCACTTATAATTTGTCGGTGCTATTGGCATAAATTTTCAAACAGTTTTAAGAACTATATGTTCTAATAATAATTTATTGTCCAAACTTGTGAGATATGATGAGCTGAGAAGGTGGGCAAAAAGGAGGGACATTATTGTGACCTGGTGTCCTAAAGTCCCACTTGACTCTGAGGTACATCAATATCAGTAAGTAAACTGTTTGATGTACCAAAGTTTCTTCACAATTATGGGGGTGAAATGTTAATACAGGACACTTCCAGATATGATCAGTGAAGATCAAGTAAGTAAATTATATAAATATGACTTGACTGAAAGACGTAATTTGTTTGGGTTTACATAAAATTTAAAAAAAATATATATATTAATGTTTACTGTGTAATTGATATAATTGTGTAATTGCTAAACCCAAATGTGGCTAGGATTTATTCAAGGGTAAATTGTAACCATTACTTTTATATAGTGCCAATGCTTAATTTGTGTAAACCAGTATTTATGAAGTGTGTGAGGTCTGATCCATATATGTACCATGGAGAACTCTAATCAAGATAATGTAACTGGCAAATCCATGGCTATTCGAGCAATGAAAGCATCATTAAATGGCAGGAAAGGTTATATAACTAGGGCATATAATATGTGCTTGGAATTAATGAGTGAGGAAATTGTGAACACTGATAAATTAAAATGATACTCAGATGCATTAGAAAGTAGATATGAATCATATAAATTAGTACATAAAGAATATGACGAAAATCTGTTGGAGAATGGTGCATATTATGAAGAAATGGAATTATTAATCAGTCATTATTATGAACTAGACGAAAACATACTGTCCTGTAAAAGTATGACCTTAATTTAAAAAGTGTAAACAATGAAGTTAACCTACCTAGTAATGTAAATATGATCTCTGCCCAAACTCACAGAATTTTTTATTTTATTTTATTTAAAAACATTCAGATACATATCCATACACTTATCAGATATACCCAGTACATATACAGTACATCATCATAACACAATTTAAAAAATCATATCAATGTATAATATAGTATGTTCACATGTGCTGAGAGGGCTTCAAAAGGAAGCTACTAACCCTCCACTCCACACACGTCGAAGTAACACATCTGCAAAATGAACCCCTAACCTTTAACATATCATTATACCACAACAACGTACTGTTCCAAAATGTCAACAGACAAAAATTATTCTACTCGCCTTAGACTTACACTATACCCAACAAGTAATGCACACATAACATATAAAGAAAAGCCCAACCTGCTAGTTTAGAAAACATTCTCCTCAACCCACTCCAACATCCAAGTGAAAATCAAATCAGCTTCCCATAACCTATAATGCTTTTACAATAATGATAATTACTTGCCCTGTCCCATTATACATACAGATCACAAAATGATCTAGAACAATCACCACAACACTTTACATACTGAAATATACATTTACATTTATGAATATATCTCTCACATACATGTCATTGAATCCTTACTAAATGCAATACAAATCACAAACATATTTATATGCCACAATCTTTTTATATATAAACCTTCTGGATAACCATAACCCTAGAAGACACCATCATAAATCAACATTGCAACTCCCTAAAAATACTACTAAATGAAATACATTTCCACAGAACCCTACGTAAACACAACAACAATATTTTCACCATGCCCTTTACACTTGACACAGGAAATTGCTTCACAACAATATACGTTATCTAATACAACAAGTAATAAGACGTATACCTTTATAATGTAAAGTCTGATCCTCCTCTACACATTATACATAGCATATACAGGTTCTACCATGTAAAATAACATACATCTGAGAGGGAAAAACCCCAAGCCCCTGACATTTAACATATCATCATTAAATCCTAATGCCCACCCCAAAATTAACCTTCATAATTATTTTCGTTTTACATTCCACATTACCCTCATCCTACAGACATGTTATACACAACCGTAAATACCATATCAATCAATCAACCACTATCAATTATGGAGTAATACAATTACCCTCATTGTGACATATGCATGTTATAACGTTACCAATAAGAAATCATATGTCACACAACTCCAAACACATCGAAAGCAACGCCACCACTGGCGATGAACCAAATCAATTTTTATACCCTACCACAAACCTTGTGCATCAACAAAATCCTGTATAAATTACAATGCTTCCCTAACCTACCAAAGCCCTTTACACTTAAATCTATAACCCCGGCCAACACATAAAGGTCGGACCATAATCAAGGTCTTACCCATCACACAAAATCTATGTCTCTGACATGCCACAGATCATTACTACATTATTATATGAGTCAAGATTATTTCCAATAGGCAAAAACCACTACCTGGCACATCCATTACTAATATAAAATTAGCAGCTATTGTAAGTGATGACGGAATTGCTGAAGTAGCCTTACTCTTGGTGAATGTAGAAATTCGGGATAAAAGGCGTAAATAAAAAAAAGGAACTGCATTACTGGACCAAGGATCACAATGCACATTCATTAAACGTATTTGCCTTAATGGTATGAAAGTGCAAAGGGAGATCATTCAAATTTAAAGTTGTACGACATTGTGTATGTAAATGTCGGCCTGGCAATGAGAGAAAATGTATCAATGCAGTTATAGTAGACAGGATCCCCCAGAAAATTTCTACAATTGGGCTTAGTGAATCTGCTAAACGGCTTTCACATAATGGAGTAGAATTGGCCCTACTCTGTGGGGCCAATAAATATTTTAATTGGGAGTAATTATTATATCTCGTTTGTAAAAGGCATAGTGAGAAAATGTGGTGTATCACTCCTAAAAACAGCGGGATCTTGTGTAATGTATGGTAGGCTTCCCCATTCTAATATTGAATGACTAGGGAATTCAGTAAATGTGGTCGCTGTATGTCTTAGTAATGAAAGAGTGCCCCAGTCTAAATATTTCTTGATAGAGGATGATGTTGAGCCAGTATATAAATTATGGGAGCTGGACAGCATCAGAATCAATGTGAATGGAGGAAGTCCAGATGATTCTTTTACTCAGGAACAATACCTGAAAAATGTTAAAATGTTAAATATGAATCTGGACAATACTGGGTGCTACTCCCATGGAAGCTGAATCACTCAGAATTTCCAACAAATTATAGAATGGCATATGGGCAATTAAAAGTCTCAGCTGCACGAATTAAGTAAAACACCAGAATTATTGAGTGCCTATAATGATATAATTAATGAACAGCTAAAGAATAAGTTTATAAAAGTACCTCCTGAGCAGGCCAAAATTTATGGTAATTACTTAAAACATCAGTCCAAGCTCAGCTCTCATAGAGGGAGGATGTATCTGAGTTGGTCCCTAGTGGCAACTTGTGGAACTATTTTATTATCACAAGATGGCTGAGCGTAGCAGGAGGGGTAAACACAGTCTGCATCGAGGTTGTGAATGGAGCCATATATGCCAGCAATGTTGATATCCTAAAGCCAACCATACTCCACGACGCTTATGGCATACAGACTGAAGAATTGTATGGGATATATCTAAATGGTGTGTCCTGGATTTTTGTGAAGCTCTTGTCTACTAGTGTCTACTCCCGTGCTGTGGAGAGGTGCCAGGATCGATTTATGGAGATCACACCAGCTGTGGATGTGGTCTTAAAGGATGTCTCGAAGTTTTACTCATGGGTACGAATTTGTAACGTGCCCTTTGAGGCCGAAGAACATGACATCAGGGACACCTTTGAGAAGTATGGAGTAATTCATGAAGCTTCCATAGGGCGATGGCCACAGGGTCTACGCCAGTTTTCCGGAAGGATCATACAAGCTTAAAATGACCTTGAGGAGCCAAATCCCATTGTATGTTATGGAAGAGTTCCGGACACAGGTATATGTTACCTATGCCAGACAGGTACATACGTGTTGCATATGCTGCTCCACTGAGCATATGGCAATGGATTGCAGTCATCAGAAAAATCAACAGTCCTATCGACGAACTGCAAACGAGAAGGATGAAAATATGGAAAGGATGCGGGAGGACGTGGGCGTGGTGTCTTCGGCCAAGTGGAGCGAAGAAGTGGAGAATGCTGAAAACCGTGCTATACCCTGCCCATGGATGTGGAGGGGTACGGCGATGATGTACGTAAGGAGATCCCTGGACCAGTGGATATGTGGTTGGGTATCAATGATCCGTTGTTAGAGGATTTCCAGAAATTGCTGGATAGTCCTTTGGATGCATTGTCACCCCAGAATGAGGAGTGAGGGTGATGTGGAGACGGGTGAAGTGGAGCAGGTGAGCTCAGTGATGAGTGATTTTGGGCAGTGTGATTGGGGTTGTGGGGGAGGCACCCCCATCAGTGGGGAGGTGGTGGTGGCTAGGGGTGGGAAGGGTTGTAGTAGGAGTAAGGAAACGTGTCAGGAAGATAAAAAGCATATTGACAGGATGAGTGATAAGGCCTATGATAAAAGTGATAAATGTGATAAAAGTGTTAAGGTCGGGTTTGTTCAAGCCAATGTACAGAAATTGCAGAGACACAGAGGGAAGCCCCCAATGCAGCCTTCAGGTGCCTTACAATGAACGCTAATGGCCTCAAAACTGAGGTCAAACGGAAATGGGTAGGAGTTACGTTAAAGCAAATTAAAGTTGATGTAGTTTTTATTCAGGAGCATAATTACCGGTGTGGGTATGACTTATTTTTGCAAGGATATCAAGTGTTTGCTGGGAGCTCTGAAAATTTCAAAGAGTGGTTGCTGTTGGAATCAGAGGATCTAGTCTTTTTCGCCTATTGACATGAGAAGATGGGGGAAGGGGGTGAATCGTGAGGGTTGAAGTGTTTTGGGGTGAAGTCAAGGTGTGTTTTTCAGGAGTTTATATGGGGAGGGGGAGGTGTTCTAGCGGTTGATTGGAAAGGTGCATATGATAATGTGGAAAGAGGTATGCTATGGAGAGGCAGGGTTTTAGTGCAGGGATTATTAGGTGGGTTGCAACTTTGTATAGGGGTGCATGTGTGTGTGTCCAGGTGAATGGTAAGATTGGTGGGGAGGTAAATATGGGACGGGGTTTACGAAAGGGTTGTCCCTTGTCGCAAATCCTGTTTGCGTGTGTGCAGGACCCCTTTTACAGGCTGGTACAGAAGGGAGTCAGGGAGGGGGTGCGGTTGTGAGATGGGGATAATAGGTTATGTGGATGATACTGCAATCCTTGTAGGAAGTGGGGAGGGGCTGGGAAATGTAGGTATAATAATAGGAGTGTTTGGTAGGGCAACTGGATTGCGTGTAAATAGAGCGAAGTCTAAATTGCTGGAGGTAGGGTCGTGGGTAGGTGGGGCTTTGGGGAAGGAGTATGGATGGACGATTGTAGATACTTTAAAGATATGCAGTGTGATGTACTGTGCTAATCTGAGAAGAGCAAGAGAACTGAATACAGAGGCAGTTGTGGGGGCGGCGATGAGAAGGATGTATGGTTGGAAGCCTGGGGATATCATGCTCTTGCAAAGGGTCTTGGTTGTAAACGTATTGATATACAGTAAATTGTGGCATGTGGCTGTTGTGTACCCATTGGTGGAGAAGGAAGTGCTTATGCTACAAAAGAGAGTTATTAGGTATATCTGGGGGTATGGAAAGCATTTGTTATCCAAGGAGGTGGTGGTGACACTGCAGTGTGCAGGTGGCATGGGGTTATTGCCATTACAAAGTATGATAATGGGGATGTAAGTAAAGCAGAGGTATATAGGGAAGGCTGGGGTGGGTGGTAGAAGGGTAGGGAAGGTTATGAAAGGAGTACGCAGGTGGTGGAGTGGAAAGGAGTTGCAGTTGTGTGAGGATATGTTGTGTGTGCTGATGGCTGTGAATGAACTCTCTAGGGTAAAGGTGGGAAGCTTGGCAAGGGTAGGGGAAGGGGGATGGAGGGGTTCAGACCCAATGTTAGGAGAAGCAGTGTTCCCTATGTATGATGGGGGAGTGTTTGGACCAGTTTTAGTAAGTTGCGCTTGTCATCACAGGTAAGGGTCACGGTGTATAGATTTTTACATGGGATACTAGCATCAAGGGTCATGCTGTTTATATTGGGTTGATAGGGGAGGGGACATGTGAGTGGTGTGGGGGTAGTGATACCACATATATCATATGGTTTACTTTTGTGAGGAGCCGATGAGTCATTTGAAGATATGGTTTAGTAGGGTGATTCGCATGATTGGGGGGCTTGATGACTTTGCAGGTTCTGAGTCTTGATATAGGGGTGTCCGCAGCTAGAAACTTATGTGGACCCGAGTTAAATCTGAGTTGTAGCATTACGATACTCCTTAGGAATTGAGGTTAGTCATTCAGACCCAAAACATTAGAATTACAATATACTTACATAATTGCAGATTCGGATCGTTAACAAGGTCCACGGTGCTGATATCATAGGCCGGTCATGCGAGGGGGATATCAGGATCAGGGCCTTGGCAGCGAGCTTTTACAGAAAGGCGAAACAAAATAGTGAGATATATGGGAGGGCGTGGGTAAAGGGGTTCCCTGAGGTGTACCGGGACATGACGGTGGAGAAATTATTGGGGTTGCGGTAATGGTAAGGGCTGAATCCTCTTGAGTGATAGTGAATTAGAGTATAATGTGATTGTGGGTTTGGGGTTGGGGAATGTTGGTTGTGCGGATAAAACATGGTAGGGTTGGCGGGTGGTTGTGCATGCGTAGGGTTGGAAGGGTTTCGGGTGACGGATGATGATAAAACTGTAATCATGACGGGGAGGTTATGTGTGGGAATGCGTGTGAATGAGTGGGGGGTTATGTCATGGGGAACGCATCCGGGGCTTGTCTCTGTGGATCGGAGAAGATTTTGGCCTTAGCCTGTACTTTAATTGTTGATACAGGTACGTGTTTAAAGGCCATTTATGGTTCATAATTGGAATTTGATTGCCATGCTGTATGTGTGCGTTGTCGATATCCGCGGCAAAATTTATTCAAGTCCTTCAGAGAAATTTGATGTCAAAGAAAGTTGGTTATGCTGTAATATGGAATGGGTTATGTACATGCAATACGCCTTTTGAAGTGATTCTATGTATTATTGAATTTCTATACTGTGTGTACTATTTAGCTCTTCTGTATAGTAATGGTTGTTTAGAGCCTCTTTTGTGTCTGATTAATTCATAGTACCTTGCTACTTTTGGTGAGATATACCCAAGGTCAATTGGATGTCATTAACAGTATGTTGTTGTGTTCACTAGTACCTTGGAGATATAGAATTATACTGATTGTTATGAGAACCTTGGGACTCAAGTTTTTATATGTCGACGAACTGTAAATATGGTTTAATCACAATATAAAGTTCAAAATTTGTGATTTCGAGTAATATCAATATATTACGATAATAAACGAAATATGTTTTTCCATATATTTTGTCAGGATATGTTTAATGATGTGCATATGCTTTGTATGTCATAATTGGGTTGTTTTCAAGGGGGAGGGCCGTCCTTAGTGAGGCATATTCTTATCCAATGAGGATGGATCAATGTGTTATCTTGGGACATATGACAGATCAAATTAACATGGGCGGTCAAGGAATTTGTCAAGAATTGTGTTTGAATTATATAATATTAGTCTTAATTGTCTCAGGGAAAAAGGGGGGTGGGGGATCTCTCATAAGGTAATTAGATCACTATGCCGCTGTATGTTGTATTTTCAGGAATGATGGGTCCATTGTGTATTTCCGTGGTATATCAATGGCACCTAAAGAGTATGTTAAGGTTTGCCTTACATGGTATAATAATGTAAGTATTGTGTATTTTGTTTAAAAACAATTATATTATAATAGGGTTGTGTAACCTTATTTGTAGAGGAGGCTATATGTTAGTGTTAGTAGTTTGTTGCTATGGGTTTGATTGCTGTTTACTTATTGTAATTGGGTATATAAATTTTTTGTTGGCTCTTGGGCCAAAATTTCCATATGTCTTATGTTTTGTATATATATATATTTTAATAAAAATATAACAAAAAATTAACACACACGGAGTTAAAAAGGACTCTAAAACTACTCCCCTGAGAATAGTTTTAAATTGCAGTACAAAAGGTAGTAAGGATGCACCAAGCCTGAATGAATGTTTAATGACAGGTCCGTTGTTCATGGAAAATGAGGAGATATCCTACTAAACTTCTGTGTAAAGAATTATGCTTTTACCGCTGACATAAGTAAAGCTTTCCTGAGTGTGGGTTTGCAGAAGACAGACTGGTTTTATACCCGTTTCTTGTGGCCGGAAAATTCTAGTGATCCACTTAGCCCTCTAAAAACTTTACGCTTTAGGAGCGTATTGTTTGGCGGTACATTCAGTCCGTTCTTACTTCTGGGGACTATAAATGTTCACCTTAAACGTACAGGACGTCCATAGAGTGAAGTAATGAGTAAACAATTTTATGTGGATAATTTCCTGGGTGTAATGTCAACTGAAGAGGAACTGATGAGGACATATGAAGTAGCTAATAAGATAATGCAAGATGCAAATATTTATGAGGGAATGGAATATAAATTCGTCCAAATTAAAGGACAAAATAAATAAGGATTACCCTGGTGATGAAGTTACTAGATATAGTAATATACTAGGATTAATATGGGATACCGAAAGAGATTTATTATTGTTAAAACCTAAAATTATGGTATACCCAATAAATTGACTAAGAGAACCTTGTCTTGCTGAGATTTCCAAATGTTAATACAAGAAGCATGGAAACTTAAATGTGCTTGGGACGAAGCCCTACCTAGAGAATTTACTAAAAGGTGGGAAGAATTAATAAGAGATTATGTAAAAATACGAATGTTGGAATTCCTACGTAATGTAACAAGTCAAGAAGGTGATAATGTATTACACATTTTTTGCGATGCTTCAAAATGGACAATTAAGCACATAGTGTTCATGACAGTGACCATATGCCTGATCACATAATGCAAATTATGTGATCAGGCATATGGTCACTGTCTTGAACACTGTGCTTCATTGTCCGCTTATTGAGGAATATAGATAGACAGTATAATAACCTATGTGACATGTCAAGATATCTTATTAATGAAAATAAGATACCAGTTATACTAAGCAAATTAACTAAACTTGCTTGTAACAGATAAGTGAAATGTAGATATAAATCCAAATGTACAATTGTTAACCCTTTTGGGGCCTAGTGCCTAGGCCTTTTGTGTATCCATATGCTGTTGCGCTACCGTCCACAGGATGGATATGGGGTGCACAATAAACTAGCCACTTCGGTGACAAAATCTAAATCTTCAAAATTGGCGTATGGAGCAGTCGCTTATATTCAGTGTAATCAATCTATTTATCTTGTTATGTCTAAGGCAAAGTTAGCTCCCATTAAAGCACGTACATTGCCTCAATTGGAATTAACAGCCATTTACATAGGGGTCAAATTAGCTAATTATGTAAGAGCTAAATTGCAGGAGAAATATCCACACTGGGATTTGGTCGGATAATAAGGTGTCCTTACACTGGATTTGTAATGGTAACAGTAAGATTGTGTACGTAGAAAACAAGAGTTGTCTCAAATTAATCAAATGCAACAGAAATATAAGAGTTTGGGTCAACATTTGTTAACATTTAATCATATACCTGGTGAGGAGAATCAGCTGATTTCTTGTCACGAGGCGTGACATATGATAAATTTGTGAATACTGTATCATGGTTTAAGGGACCGAGTTGGTTGGTATATAAAGTTAAGTGGCCTTTACAAAAGGCACATATTGCACCTGATTAAATTACTGTGACCACCACTCCAATAATTTGTCCTACCTTAGCCACTGATATTAATAGGTATTCTTCCTTACCCAGACTAATTAATATAACATTATTGCTGTTTAAGTTTATAAACAAAATGAATGTTTCCTATAATTTTCCACAGCCTATGAAATACTGGATTCAGAGGGTGCAAGAAGAAATCTATGAAGATGAAATTAAATTGTTGTTAAAGGAAAAGATTGTAAAAGGTTTGATCATAGATAAATTAGGGCTGTATTTGGATGTAATTAGGTGTAGAGGTAGGTTACAAAATGCTGAATTGTGTTAACATGCTTACCATCCTATCTTATTTCCCAAAACCCATCATCTGACAACTTTGATTGCTTTAAATGCCCATAAAAAATGTAATGCGTGGTGGGGTACAGGACACTTTAAATTGCATTAAGGAAACTTTCTGGATTCCACAAGGGCAGCAAAGTGTCATAGGATTGTTAACTCTTGTCTAATATGTCATGTTGATGCCAGAACCTATGTACCTTGGACCTCCACTCTTACCAAAGGAACGTGTGCAATTGTTAAGGCCATTTAATGTAACAGGTGTGGACAAATAGTGGTCCAATTACTTTAACAAGAAATCCAGATGGTGTTCCATTGAAAGTGTATGTGTTTATTTACCTGCACTACTACCAGGGCAGTACATTTAGAAGTGGCCCAAGACTTGTCTGCAGTGCAGTTTATAAAACTGTTTAGAAATTTTGCAGCTAGAAGGTCCTGTCCAAGAGTAATGATTTCAGATAATGCCACAAATTTTGTAGCAGGTGCACAATATTTAAAGGAGTTACAGGAGAATACTAATATACAATATCTCTTATCCCAGAGAGGATGTGTCTGGAAATTTATCACCCCTAGAGCTCCTTGTCAGGGTGGTTTTTATGAATGAATGATAGGAACAGTAAAGAGATATCTACGGAAGGTGCTAAATAAGAAAATTAGTTTGGAGGAATTCCATACTGTGTTGGAACAGGCGGAAAATCGAATAAATGATCGTCCCCTCACATATATTAGTGAAACTCCTGATGTGGATATATTAACACCTCATTTAATTTGTGGACAAAAATTGGAGGCTGCACCTATCTACAGAGATGCAATAATTTCGCAAAAATCATTGTGAACCTAACAAAAAAAATTTCCTTGATTGTTATTAAATTATTGTAAATTATCTAAAATATATTTAGTTAGATTAAGCTAAATTAAATTACACTTGTTATAATAAGGTTATGTAAGTTTTCTAAGGTTCTTTTGGTACAAAATTATTTTTTTTTTACGTTAACATAAATAAAAAAAGTATATCTTTAAACATATAAGACAAAATTTTAGCAAGGACTTAATTATAAATGAGTTCTTGCTAACTGACCAATTATCCCTATTTCTTGTGCCCTTCCCTTCCCTGTCTGCCTGCATATAAATACCCCTTCCACCTGTCCTTTGTGTTAGTGTGACTTTGTAAATGGTCAAAGTCGGACCGAAACGTCGTCGTAAGCTCCTCTTTTTTATATGTGCGGGTTGTGTGTGTGTGTGTGTATATATATATATATATATATATATATATATATATATATATATATGCAAGACATCCACTATGAAAAATAGAAGAATTCCAAGCGCTTTCGTGACTGCTCCTTGATAATGTGAGCAGTCACGAAAGCGCTTGAATTCTTCTATTTTTCATAGTGGATTGTCTTGCATATTTTAATATCACCTGTTTACTGTGATTTTTTTGCATATATATATATATATATATATATATATATATATATATATATATATATATATATATATATATATATATATATATATATATATATATATATATATATATATATAAATGTAAATCTTCGTTTGTTCAAAATATTAAATCTCTGAAAGTTCTTCACCGATTGCTTTGAAATTTTGACACAACGTTGCATTCGAATACGCGCGTTTTTATATACCTACTAGCTTTTTTGGACAGCGTAAAAGCAACACACGCTATACTAAATATTTTACTACAGAGACGGTGCGTGTTCTAGAGTCGGCAAACCAGACAATCTCTATGAACTGAAGAACTTATGGGAAAAATAGGGTTACATTCCCAGGAGCCCAAAAGCCAAAAAATTTTTTAGGCCTCCACATCTTACAAAAAAAAGTGAATGTTTGTGTATATATATATATATATATATTTTTTTTATTTTATTAACACATCGGCCGATTCCCACCAAGGCAGGGTGGCCCGAAAAAGAAAAACTTTCATCATCATTCACTCCATCACTGTCTTGCCAGAAGGGTGCTTTACACTACAGTTATAAAACTGCAACATTAACACCCCTCCTTTAGAGTGCCGGCACTGTACTTCCCATCTCCAGAACTCAAGTCCGGCCTGCCGGTTTCCTGAATCCCTTCATAAATGTTACTTTGCTCACACTCCAACAGCACGTCAAGTATTAAAAACCATATGCCTCCATTCACTCCTATCAAATACGCTCACACATGCTTGCTGGAAGTCCAAGCCCTCGCACACAAAACTTCCTTTACCCCTCCCTCCAACCTTTCCTAGGCCGACCCTACCCGCCTTCCCTCCACTACAGATTTATACACTCTCGAAGTCACTCTGTCTCGTTCCATTCTCTCACATGTCCAAACCACCTCAACAACCCTCCTCAGCTCTCTGGACAATCGTTTTGGTAATC